>JRHT02000030.1:0-58297 GCA_011800875.2 Suillus brevipes Sb2 | reverse complement strand
AGAATTCATGGGCTTTACCCGTTAGAAACCTCGATAGCATGAATACGCGAGCCTTCGTCCTGACACGGCCATCTCCCTGATGCACTGGCTGCATGGCCCGTGGGGTCTCACTCGTCGCGCAGACCTTGGACGACGGCTTAACAACCTTCTCAACCAGGTTCTTCGCGGGTTTGAGACGGGCTGCTGTGGCCTTGTATTCCTTGGTGGGTACTTTCTCGCTGGCTGGGGTCTTTTCCAGCTTTCGGTTCAGCTCACGAATTTTCTTTTCATACTTTCATTCCATCCGGGCTTCAGCAGCGCGAACTGCTTTGATGGCCCTCTCCTGGATGAGCCTCTCAATTTCTTCCTTAGAGATTCCAATGCTCTCCGGGGTCGCTTCGTCGGGGCTGGTATCACCCGGCTCAGCTTCACTGACCACAGAAGCCTCTTTGGCAGCATTCCATGCAGCAAATGCGGCTCGCTGGGCATTGATATCCAGCTCGCCCTCTTCTAGGCCAGTGGCTCCCCATTCTCTGGGGTCCGTGGATTTGCACTTTGATGGTCGACCGTCGTCGTCGGACTCTGCGCTTTCAGAGTCTGGACCCGCTTCACCGGGAGCGGGAGGCAAGGTAGAGTTTAACAATTCATTTACGTCCTCTACTGACTTAGTATGTAAGACTGGGTCATCAACCACAGAGTCCAGCTCTGTGGTGATCTCCTTGGGGGTACTAGGCCCAAGCCAATGGCTACTTGCCCGGACGACGTTGCTATACGAGTGAATGGTCCTTAGGACGGATTCACCCCAACCCTAATCCGTATAAATGTCCTGCTTATGCCCCATGAAATACTAGTTGAATATTGAACTTGGACAACATATGTATAAGCACACGAGAATCTGACTTTGCGGTAAACGAATAGATATCATCGCCTACCCAGCTATTGATGAACCACACTCTCAAGAACACGGGACCCTGCACAGCATGACGGGGTGATTGGCACCGAGCCGATGGCTGTTCGTGCTTATATGTGTTAGATATCTAGTCATCTTATGCGTGTTTCAAGGCTAGATAGCGGAGGGTTCAAATGTCGTGGTGTCCCATCTCGATGTTGAATATCCCCTTGTGTAATCAAATATTAATTCACACATATGCGACAGTATGACAAAACTATCTGATTTGAAAGCTGAGTATATAATGATGGGTTTCAGGGGTAGTCAATTGTAATGGATGGAAGGTTCTGTTATCTTTCATAAATGTGTTGCCTACCTGTAAGGCACCCTTCAAAAACAACGAGTCTGTGGCATAGCCTTGTATTTTTTCTATAATCGTGTCGCTTGATTGTAAGGTGTGCATCAGAATGGTATGTCCCTTACATAGTTATATATTCCTTCACCAATGTGTTGCCCACCGGTAAGGCACCCCTCAGAATGATGAGTCTGTGGCATAGCCATGTATCTTTTCTTAATTGTGTTGTGTGATTGTAAGGTGTGCATCAGGATTACACTTCCCTTGCATAGTTATATATTCCTTCACCAATATGCTGCCCACCAGTAAGGTACCCCTCAGAACGATTAGTCTGTGGCATAGCCATGTATTTTTTCATAATCGTGGTGCGTGATTGTAAGGTGTGCATCGAAATGGTATGTCCCTTGCATAGTTATATATTCCTTCACCAATGTGTTGCCCACCGGCAAGGCGCCCCTCAGAATGATGAGTCTGTGGCATAGCCATGTATTTTTTCATAATCTTGGTGCATAATTGTAAGGCGTGCATCAGAATGGTTTGTCCCTTGCATGGTCATATATTCTTTCATCAACTTGGTGTGCAAAGATAATGAGGTGTATTCCTAAATCTAGTTGTAACATAATTGGTTTGATTTATCAGCACTATCTGGCCATATCAATCTCGGGTTGATTTCCTGATGAATCTCAACGGGCCCATGCAGCGTATCCTGGTGGCTGCCGAACTGGGCAGTCAAGTCATCTATCTGTGTTGCGATTGCCTTCTTTCGTTCAATGACAACACCTACCCCTCCACTGACATTCTCCATAGCTGTGCGAAGCAAAGATAACTCGCGACCAACATCATCAAGGCTACAAGCATGTAGCAATAAGCGAAGGCACCGCTGAATCCGGGACTCGATATTGTTAAGGATATTCAACGCTTTGACTGTGCGTCTATTGTGTTTCGGCTTCGATGCTGTTTCGCTAGTAGCCTGTCGACTTGTTGTCACTGGCGGGACTGACGTGCCATCTGACAACTTCAACTGCTGGAGGTTATTTGACAGGGCAGAGACAGAAACTGCAGGAGGGTTGCACGGTCCTGGGCGCTCCAAATCGTTGTTCATTGAAGATGCAAATGAAGGGGGCTGGGAAGGATTCATCGAGAGGGTCAAATGACAAAGATCGTGGGTGATGGAGGAGACAGTGGGTTTGCCAGCTTTGGTGGATGCAGCACGCTCAGCGCTTTCTGCCTTTACATGCTGGACGTGAGCCGGGATTGATCGTTCTGCCATCAGAACCCCTTTTGGTGCGCCTCTCTCATCATGTCCCCCTTTTTCGATGCATTCCTCACACACGCATCGTGTGAGCGCTGCACGGGATGCGGGCATTGAGCGAATAAGATTGACGGCGACGACAGTATGTACCGTCGTCGTCTATAGATGGCGTTCTGAAAACAGCCTGGGGCGACCATTTAAAACCAAAACAAAACAAGGGGAAAATAGAGTGACCTACAACAACAGAGGGTACTAATCCACTAAAGGAACAACAGACAACGAGCCGATCTTAATTGAATAAGAAAGAGCAGCGACGGAGTACAAGCTGCTTACCTACATAGATGCATCCAAATATAAGGGTGACTAAATATGGGCGAGTGACATGGAGACACTACAGGAAAAAAATACGGGGAGATCGGAGTCAGGACGGCGACGGAATTAGAGTGAGAGCGAGTACATACCAGCTGTCCCAGACAAAGATTAATTCAGAGGGAGGAGCTGTGTGACGAAAGGACGACACAGCAGTACAGACAGGTTTGGGACGAAGTCCAGTCGAATAAAGTCCAGGCAGTACAACAACGATACGGCCGTATCAAGAATCCAGTCAAGGTAAAGTCCAGCCAAATGATGGAGGGAGGAGTCGGGCGACAAAAGATGACACGGCAGTACATACCGCCGTGTAAAGAGTCCAGGATGAAATCCAGTCGAAGTCCAGCAGACACGACAGTACATACCGTCGTGTCAATGGAGGAAGGGATAAGGGATAGACGCGACAACGGAGGAAGGGATAAGGGATAGACGCGACAGTACAAACCGTCGCGCAAGTAGGTGTTGAAACGAGTATAAGGAAAGTATAGCAAACGGTAAGCAAACGATAAGCTAAGGTAAGATACAAACACCTACAAACACAGTCACGTGCAAGTCAACTTCAACCTCCGAGTCTGACAACTATCTCTCTCAGTACTTGTCAATTATCTCTTTCATCTTGGGCTCAGCGGTTTGTACTGCTGAGTCTACTTTTTAACTCATAACCTCCATCGCCCAGATGTCTGTACTGCTGGGCGTATTATGGGAGTGCTCCACGCGACTGAGCGCAGCCACTGAATCCGCCAAATTTCGCAGCCTGCCTTCTCCCCATATCCAGCGGTCTGTACTGCTTGGGTGTGTGCTTGACGACTACCGCAGCGCGGTGCACTTTCTCCCGCCCTGGACTTCGTCCTGAACTTGACTGTATTATTGATACGGCGGTATGTACTGCCGTATCTTCCTTTCGTCGTCCTGCTCCTCCCTCCGAATTCAATCCCTGTCTAATGGATGAGTTTGAGGCACGGACTGGTATGTACTCACTCATCTAATTTTGTCAATATACTGACTTCTACTATCTTCATTTCATTCTTCCATGTTTAGCGGCCGAATCCATCGTCCTGGACTCTGGTACGGCGGTATGCACTGCCATGTCGTCCTTTTATCGTCGCCCGACTCCTATGGATCCCTAATAACGTATGAGTTCGAGACACGAGCTGGTATGTACTCACTCATTCTAATTCTTCGCCATCCTGACTTTAATCTCCTCGACAGGCAAACCATGTCTTTGGCACGCGTGCTGCGCGTTCAATATATCCAGGAGTACGAATAATGCCCTACACTACACTACCGCAACTTTCATCCACCGGAATCTTTCATCTGAGATCGATAATCTCTCGACTTGACGCGGGGTCAAACCCGCGAGCCACTCCTTGTTGTACAGCGCTTCAGGCAATCCATCCACTTCTGCTCTGGATGTCATTGGATTCCCAGCTGACCGTATCCGTTTCATCGGTTTTGAACCCTGTGGAGCAAAAATATCATCATCCACGATCCTTTGATGATCGATTATATCCAATTCGCGTTCAATTGCACGGCGCCAAGTCATGTTCTTCACACGAAGAACTGTTTCGATATTGTTTTCCACGTCGCTCTCTTCGGAACTCATGCCGCGTTCTCCCAATGTTCCGACTAGTCGCTGAAGCCACTGCCAGCCTGGGGCGTCTTCCTCGTCCTCGTCGGTCTTGTACTTGACGAGATGCTCAAGAACCATGGCTCTACGAAGATATTTCTGAAAAGGTATCAGTATCAGATCAGAATGGAGCTCATGGACATACATTTTTCCGACGCGTATTTTGACGAGCTGCTTTCAATACCTCGTCCTTCTTCGCGATCAGCCTCTGCTCCACCTCTGCAGGAGTTTCTAATCCACCCTTTGGTGTAACCTTTGGTTGTGCAGCTGTCCAAATCGTACGTAGGCGCTTGAAGCGTTCTTGAAGAATCTCCCTAAAGTACGCCTCTGACCTTTGAAATGGCCAGTTCTCTCGGTCACCCCTTCTCCGCAATTCTTAAGGAGCAAGCCAATAACCTTATCATTCCAGGGGCTTTTGGACCCGTGTCTGAGATCAAAGGCAATATCTTTGCAATTGGGACCTGGGCCGTCTTCATATTCATATGAGTAGACATCCTCAGGACTGGCTACCTCATGGAGCATGAAATCGATGTCTTGAGAAATGTTGAAAACGTCTTTGAAGAGACGCCGCACTTCTCCCTATGTATCACCGTAAGTCGTTGCGGTTTCCATATCACATTTTGGCTTACCAAAAGGAAGTCTCTTTCGTAGCTTTTCTCGGCCGCCTTCTCTTCCTGGAGTTCTTTCTCCACTCTCTTTCTCCTCCGGGGACTGTGCCTTTTGATGACCGGAAATTCTTTGTCAATTAGAACGCGTCTCAGTGCAGCTTCTACACCTCTCGCAATCGCGTCCTCCATTGTGGTAGCAGGAGGTCCATCGTGTTGTAGATGTGGGTCTTGTTCGGACAAGTGTCCTTGGGGTATTTCTTCTTCGTCCACCTATATTGTGTAAGTTTGTATACATCAAAGTCAACCGCATCAAATGCTACATCCGCTGCTACAGATACAAGGCGAACCCTGTGCGATATGCCGCGAGTTTTCTTTATCCTCTTAATTGCTTCAAAGCACGAGGTATCTGATCGTGGTTTTGCGGACGGAGATGATGGTTGTCCCGCATCTCCTGGCATAGTGGAGTCGTTATCCATTTCTATATCCTTGTCCTGAAACCTGTGACGCCTGGAAAATCTCCGTTCCATCTTGGCCAGCTCGCTCTCTTTTTCTGCCTGGTGAGCTATTCAGTATATCTTTCATTCTTATGAAACTTATTCTCGCCTTCATCTTGAGCACTTCCTGCTGTAACCTCTGCTCCATCTCAGCGAGTATCGCTTTGTTGCGCTCTTGAAACTGTTTATTGTTATATCAACTGTTTCTTAATCGGATGGTTCACCTCACCTCTTCGTTTGTCTTTCTCTTCAACTCTTCCTCGCGTTGGGCCAGTTTTTCGCGCAGATCCGCTTCTTGCTGTGTCCGTTCTCGTGCCAAGTGGTCGTGAGCGTCTTCCTGGATTTTCTGTATAGTGGCCTCGATCGCGTCGCGATTGGCCTTGCCGAGTGTTTCACGAGTTTGTTTGATATATTCTTCAAGTTGCTGCTGCTGCTGGACGCGGGTCCTCTGTCGTGGTCATGAGTGTATGTAGTCACGCGCTGCAGCAGGAATTACCTCTATTTCCTTCTGGGCCTTTGCTAGTTGCTCTTCCCACTCTCTCAGAGTTGTTTCCCACTGCCTTTTCAGCTCGTTGATGTCGTGCACATGTTCTCCTCGTTGTTTTTCCACTTCCTATAGCAGCCTACAAGTCAGATATTGGCGAACCCCAGTGAGTGATACTACAAACCGTTTTCATATTGTTGATCAGTTCCTCTTGTCTGTACACAATGTCGCGTAGTGTTTCTGAGTAGTCAACTTCTTTGATGCGGCGCTTGTCAGGTAGTACCTAGACAAACATTATATAATATTGACCTTCATCCATTTACCTAGACATACCGGATTGGTGACTCGCTTTTCCCTCTTCTCAAGCGGAGCTGTCCTTGTTGGGGGCTGGTCCAAGTCCATCTGGGAGGTCCCCCTCTTGTCCGACCGAGTCACCCAAGTTGATGGCTGACCTGCGACATTGTTCAAGGACTCGTCCATCTGGGAGGTCCCCCTCTTGTCCGACCGAGTCGCCCAAGTTGATGGCTGATCTGCGACATTGTTCAAGGACTCTTCAACGTTCATCAGGGAGGTTTCTGTTGATACCTAGAACAGGATCACTGAACTCGACATAATTGTCGCTCGCTCGATGAACATACCATGGTCATCGTGCACTGTGGTGTGTCGAACTGGGTTGTTGTCCGACTCTCAGTGTCGGTGTCTTCCATAACATCGTCTGCATCAAACAAGTCTGCATCGCTGGCTGTTTGTACGTTCTCTTTCTCAAAGCGCTGTGTTTCTGACATGGTAATAGGAGTTGGCGTTGTCAATGTTTTACTTGGGGTTTGGATCCCCCTACTTAAATGACTGTCATTATTGTCTTTAGACTTTATTATGATAATAACATTGTCGCATTGTCCCCACTTTTCATGTAGTTTCGCCCTGACGACGTCGCATTAACTATTTTTTCTGGCCCTATCATTTCGGGCGCTCGTCTGCCTTAGTAGCACATGTCGTAAACACAAAATTGATGCCCAGGTCTAAGTACAAAAGAGTTAAAAAAGCCTAACCTCAGGCAGGCAAGATGTTTACGAAACTACTACATTTATTGTTCTCCTGCATTCTGCGAAACAACTAAAGACAATAGGTATGGCGATCAGTTAATCGGTTCTTGGGATGATGGTCTGCACTCCGCTCGAGGTAGACTCAGTCAAAGGTAAGTACCCAAACTACTATAAGATCGCCCACTTACATCGCCCGCTTTCCAGCATACCATCCACTCCTTGTCCTCCGCGCTGGTCGCCTATACTTACCTAATTTCATCTGTCATTCCTCTGCCTGCCGCAATGGTCAACACTCGTATTTATATCACCCCCACGTCATCTGTAGGTCACAATCTCGCTTCTCTCTTGATTTTTACTGATATATATAAGACCGCTGAACTTCATTTGCGGTGTAGGCTGTATTCCTCATCGTGGGGTAAACCTCGCCAGGTCACCATGTTAACACGATGCTCTGATCGCTCGCGCAGTGGGAAGCGCTTTCCTGTTCCTGAGAGCCTCCTAGATTGTGCAACTGTGCAGCCATACGTGCATAACTGCCTTGTCACCCTGCATGAAGGAAGACATGTATATCGGTTTTGCGTTTTCTTCAAGCGGCACTGTCGTCTGAGAGCCAATCCGCTTCTCAGCAGCATTAACCATGTATTTCGAGGAGATGCAGTGGTCATGAGGATTGGTTCTGGTGCCGGCTCTGTTGTGAACATGCGAAGCAGGGACAATTCACTTGCAGACTTCATCATGCATCGGTAAGCATAATTGTGATTCCTTGAAACCTCGTTGACATAGAATCCATCAGTTTTACACAAAGTGTTAGACACTACCCGCAAGCAAAGCTCCCACGTACTCTCACTGTCATGAAGCCCTTGTGCACTCGGGTCAACCACCGGCTGGCTGACAGTTCATCAACGGCGAGGTAGTCTGATTCAAAGTAATACATAATGATTTGTATGTAGTTATGATATGAAGTTCGCCGTGACGGCAGGATAAATGCGACAGTACAGACCGTTGCACACCATGGGGGAATTGAAGTTAACGGGCGAGACTCGATGTTTGACTTAACTTAGCGCACAGTGGGTGGTGATGGATCATATGGCCATATTTGTTGTACATGGCGCCTGCTCATTGCAGGCTACCATCTGCCTACTCGGGACCGATTTATTGCCCTCTTGTACATTACTAGCTCACAAGGGTGACAAATCGGCAACGCTAACCCCTAGTAATTCAAGTAAAATGTGGGGTACAAGTTACAACGTAAAACGCTCGACATAAGTAGTACGAATTATTTCTTGATCTTGGTCTTGGTCTTGCCCGCACCCGACTTTGCTTCCTTCTGCCTAGCACGACCCGAAGTATACTTCAAACGCATCATGATCATGTCATTCAGCGGCCAGTAGCCACTGTAGTTTTCTAAGTCTGGGAAAGCGTCGACAGCCTGACAAATAGTAAGATTGTGGACGACTGCTGCCTGTAGTCTACTCACCTTATCACGCACGATTTTCAGGAGCGCATGGTTTTGGGAAGAGGCGCACTTGGTCGTGTCGAGATGTTCGTCAATGAGGTGGTGCATGAATTTCTTAAAGTGTTCATGAGCAAATATCATGCTGTGGTGAGGGCACGTCACTCACCTTGAACTTAGTATATGCCTTTGGGTTCCAGTCTAAAGCCTCCTGGAGTGTGTATCCTCCACGCCCCGGACGTCCAGGTTCGCCAGGGGGCTTGGGTATCTTGGACTCTTCCGAAAGACTCTCAGTCGAAGTCGAGGAACCACTGTCCGACGCTGAATCTGATGAACTTGAAGAATTTGAGGGTGTGGGCGTCTGAGAATGGGAACGTGAGACTCTCTTTGAGTATGGTGATGAAGAGCGGTCGTTCTTGAACGGCCGCGTTGCAAGTTTGAACTCAGGCGTGTCCTTGACCTGCGGCTGTTTAATACGCTGAGTAGAAGGAACGACAGTGCAGATTCTGGAAGGAAGTATCTTGTCGGCAATGAGCATAGTTGAGTGGCGAGCACAGCTAAATAATTCGAGCTGGTCTGTCAGCATAGGAGGGAGGGGTGGTGGAGCGCCAGGCTCTTGATCATAAAAAGCTGGGATAGCGGTGGATTTGTTCAAGTTGGACATGGTATTGAGGTTAGGGCGACGTGAGTGGGGCGACAAGAGCGGGTCAAGGTATTGGGTTGAACTGCAATAGCCTGTAATGAGATTTATGACCAAATGACACCACTACTATATAGAGATTAAACAATAAGGACAATCAACAAAAGAAGTTGCCTAAAATGCATCAAATAAAATAAGGCCTACATATAATAGAAATACGAAGTCGTTACGTGAAGTGACATGCGCTCACAAAAGGATGAATACAAATGGCGAGAACCAACAAATGGCTAGCAAATCGCCATGGAATCAACATGTTTGCGAAAACAAATGGGAACCTAATATAAATAGGATGTGAGCAGGTGAACGGGCGACTAAAAACAAATCATGCATGCAACATCATTTTTTGCGTCATCACTCTTGACGAAATCGAAGCGGCACTTCGAACATCAAACACACCTTTCTACCTTCAGCGGGTCCATTCATGCGCTCGCAATCTCTAATGATGGTCAAGCTCTTGCATGCGGCGGTAATTTGACATGCACTTTGTTATGGGAAGGTGCTAACAAATAAGCAGGGACCGAGGGCGTCAAACTCTGGGATATAAAATCTCGGAAAGAACTTACATGCTCAACTCATCACGAGTCCCGAGGCACAGTCAGCTGCGCTGTCTGGGCGACAACAAGACTGGGCATGGGAGAAACTCTTTGCTATGGAACTGGCCTAGGCTACGTCATATTTTTACGACGTAGCCAAGTAGATGTAAGAGCATCCTGGTCCTGGTCTCGTTATCAAACCTTCGGCTAACATCGAACAGACGCACTTTCAGGAGATCTGTGCTAGGAGGCTTGGATCGGGTTTTGAAATCACTTGCATGGTATGGGATTCCTCATCCTCCGAAGCAAATACGCGGATTGCGGTGGGAACGAGGGACAAGGTGGTTCAAGTCCTCACTCTCAACACAAATTCGCAACTGCATGCCGTGTTTTCGGTGCGACTCGACAACACGGTGCCAAAGTCTGTGGTGTTTGGAGACAGCGGATGTGTCTATGTGTTCGGGTTGTATGACGGGAACTTCATCAAGCTAAAAGGTGATGACGGCGCAGTGGTGAAGGAATATAGCTGCCAATCAGTCATGTAAGAGTCCATGGCACGTTATCAACAGATGTATGACTTACTTTCTCTCAGTGGACACGCAGCAGTCAACCAAAGGAGGGGCGTGTTCGTAGTGGACAATGCCACCAATGGTTTCACTTTGTATCGACTAGAAGGTGACGAGGAACCGGTTCGAACATTTATTACCCCTGCGCCAAGTGTGTCTGTCCCCAAGCAGGTGACATTTGGGGCAGAAGGAAGGTTGATCATTGGGGGGAGTGACCATGGATTAGCGTATGTATTCGAGAGGAAATCAGGGAAGTTACTCGAGAGCCTGCGACACTCCAGTACAGGCTTGGTGCAGACAATAGCGGTAAGTGTCAGACTCTTCCAAAGGTAGGATGGGTACTGATTATCTGCCAAGACGCGTGATCTTAATGGGCGCTGTACAGTCGCCAGTGCTTCACCAGCACAAGGCCGCGGAAAGGCTACAATCAACTTATGGGCCTATAACTATGGAACGGTAAAGGGAACTCTCACCTCTGAAAATTCCCGCCCTAGTGTGGTTACGTGCTTGTTCAAAATCCTGGTTCATATTGGTGCCTTGATGGTTATCATCTGTTTTTTGATAACGAATTACTATGTAAGTCAAGTATTAACTCAGGAGCAGTCAATAAGTTCATACCTTCACAGGACGCGGCGGTGGCATGGTCAGGAGACCTCGCCCAATGTATGATAGTGACTCGAGTGTTTGACTTCTCGGATCACAACCTCCGCCAAAATGCGGTATTCAGCAAAGCACCCCAAGCCTACCAGGAAGTCGGCAAACATGACAACATATTGATGCTATATGAGCTGGCAGGAAAACTCATCGATGTCATTCGAGAGGCAAAGAAAGATGAGGACATGGGTGAGGACATTCATGTCACACGACACAACAAGATGACTGCGGAAGCCGAAAGGGTATTTTTTGAGGCGGTGAAGGCAGGAGAAGACGATATCAGAAGAGCTCGGAGACAACACGATGATTCGGGAAAAGAAGTCCTGCTCTTGTAATGTAGAAATGTTGTAACATATTGTCTTAACGTCGTCTCATGTTTGTTGCGTAAATCCCTCCACGTAACGTGGAGGGATGGCCGAAGAACAGAGAGAACCGGGTAAGATGACATGGGATGGGAGAGATGACGGTGCAATCGGATATCAGAGAGAATCGCCTGACGGGTGACATTGGCTGGATCGAGTGGATGGAAATTGGAGACCAGAAAGAGTCGCCTGACGGGTGACATTGGCTGGATCGAGTGGATGAAAAATTGGAGACCAGTATCAGAGAGAATCGCCTGACGGGTGACATTGGCTGGATGGAAATTGGAGACCTGAAAGAGTCGCCTGACGGGCGACATTGACTGGATCGAGCGGATGGAAAATTGGAGACCAGAAAGAGTCGCCTGACGGGTGACATTGGCTGGGCAAGATGAGATAAGGGGGGAACAGGGTAAATCCCTATTCGAGAGTCGAGTGAAGTCCAGCAGACACGACAGTACAGACCATCGTGTCAAAGGAGAGGATAGACGCGAAATTGACATGGAGACACTATAAAAATGCGGAGAGATTGAAGTAAGAATGGCGACAAAATTAGGGTGATAGTAAGTGCATGCATACCAGCCAGTGCCCCGAACTCATTCATCAAATGAGGATCGATTGAACTTGGAGGGAGGAGTTGGGCGACGAAAGATGACACGGCGGTATGTACCGCCATGTCAAGAGTCCAGGATGAATCCCAGTCGAAGTCGAGGAAGGGATAAGGGATAGACGCGACAGTACAAACCGTCGCGCCAGTGGGTGTTGAAACAAGTGTAAGGAAAGAGTGTAAGGAAAGTATAGCAAGCGATAAGCAAACGGTAAGCTAAGGTAAGGTACAAACACCTACAAACTTAGTCACGTGCAAATAAACTTTCAACTTCCAAGTCTCATCTTGGGCTCAGCGGTCTGTACTGCTGAGTCTCCCTTTTGACTCATAACCTCCATCGCCCAGCGGTCTGTACTGCTGGACGTGTTCTAGGCGTGTTCCACGCGACTATCTGTACGTGTTTGGACATGCCAATGGTTGCGGAACCACTAATTTAAACCCCGCATTCTTGTTCTCACTAGGCTCGGACGTTTCATCGCGGACTTTCATCACACTTGTGTGCAACGGTCTGTACTATTGCTCGTCGTGTTCTCTGCTTTTTGCGTGCAACGGTCTGGTACTATTGCTCGTCGATTTCTCTGCTTTTTGCGTGCAGCGGTTCGTACTGTTGCACGTTTTCCATCGCCCACTCCTCCGGTCAACGCACCATGCCGCCCATTCCTGAGCTCCATGTATTTGTGCACGAAGAACAAATTTTCACATCTTTCAACGCGTCTTCGCTCCCTGCCACGGTCCCTCCTATTCCTCGACCCTGGAATCCTTACCTCGAGTCCGATTCTTCCCCCGACAATATCAAGGATGCATTGACCACGCAGTGGGCTTATGAGACGCGCCCATGGTTTCCGCTTATCCCGGCAAATCCTCATTTTGATGGGGCTGTCTTTGGCTGCCTCAACCACTCGCTCTACTCTTTGCCCATAGCGTCTACACCTGATGGCCGTTATATCTTGCACAAAGACGTCCGACAAGAATGGGAGAGTCTAGAGCAGAAGCTACTCTGGTGCCAGCAACGGCTAGCGGTGAACATACATTTTCCGTGGTATGGCCAACCTCCAAGACCTCCCAGAGACTACGGCTACCTGAGGTCTCATGTCGATGCGAAACTTGCAAAGAAGGTTGCCATGAGATCTCGCGATGCGTTCTTAGGTCCGGTGCTCATCTGTATGCGTTGATCATAGCTGATTGTGCTTATTTTCAGGGATCTCAGCCATCTGCACATACTTCATTATGGCTCGTCAGTATAGGCCTCACAACGATTTACCCACGTGGACTTCTCTCTTAACGAACGACCCTCGGTGTCCTATTCTACCTGCGTGGGTGATGGAGCTCTCCCGCACATTTGTTGGAGATCTTACGGATGCCGTGCCACGCAACGGTATGATTATCAACGGTGCCCACAGTCTGGCCTGGGATGTGGACGTGATAATGTTTGAACACTTCAAAGTTCCGATCTGGGTGCATTGGCCTGCTGGTATTCCAGGCGACAAGGCGTGGAAACACTACCTGCCCTCAGCAGACGATGTCGCTGCAGCGACCCGCACAACTTCTCAGAACAGTGATCCATGGGGCGCTCAGTTAGATCTTCACCCTTGGCTCGCCCAGTCAAATGATGCGTTGGATCTCCAGAACAGTGATCCATGGGGCGCTCAGTTAGATTCTCACCCTTGGCTCTCCCAGTCAAATGGTGCGTTGGATCCTGAGTCAAGTCAGTCAGCACCATCACAACAAGACCTCTCTCGTTTTCCGCTTCCCGAGAAAAATAGTGGACAGAGGCATGGCGAAGATTGGCAGGCGTTTTTTGCGCGCAGGGCCATGCAGAACGCGAAGAAGGAGGCGAAGGAGACTCCCTCTCAACGACAGTCACGTCTGGGTCGTGAACGTTCGGCGGAGAATCATAGCCTTCCCGGCAAGTCCAGCAGGAGTTGGGTGTTTGAATGGCAGCCCCAGGATGATTACAACAATTTTTTGTTGCGCACCCACATCACAAAGGCTGGGATCGAGGAGGTCTGGGGAAACTACAGCAAGTCCACCAGGATCTTTGATTCCTTCTCCAATCAGTGGGACCTGTGTCTCGCCCTCGACCCCACCAGCATCCCTGACGGTGATGATCGGGAAGATGACGACGACATCATGCCTCCCCTTCCCATAACGTCCCCATTCCAAGTTCCACCTCCAGCCCCTTCCAGTTTTGCCGACGACATATACAAATACTTTGGCAGCAACGTTTCACTATCATCAAGGCACACGCACATAGAAGGATTCATTCCCGTCTTGCATTACCACTTCGGATATCGAAGCACCGCTCCTACCTCTGCCCCCGTGGCCGTATCATCCCTACCAGTGAGCGACTGGATTAAGAAGGCGAAATGGGATCAACTTCGCAAACTCTTTGGCGATTCAACGGCAGAAACAGGTTCAATCACAGAGCCGCAACGCCAGTGCATCATGATGTTCACTGCGTATCTCGTCAATTTGAACGCGTCTGACTTGAACGCAATCCCACCCGACCTTTGGGATCTAGGACCCCTCTCATCTTTGCAGATTTCACATGCCCATATTCGTGTCTCTCGCGCGCAGCTATCGCAATGCCAATTTTATATAATCGAGCCCCGCGAGTCCCCAAATCATGTCGTTTGGACTCTGGCTATCCTCAATCCTGCTACCGCTGTAATGTGCCTGCGCCGTAACTGGGGTTCAGACTTAACGCAAATTGCGTTGGCTTTGCTGAAAAGCGGCATTGCATTCAGGACCCTACAGCCGATGGCCGTCGCACCTAACTTGCGACGCCCCCTCTCTGAACTTCGTACATACACATTGGGACATCGACAACCCCCCTTCAATCCCCCATATGCTGATTACGTCGTTTATGAGCAGCTACGTCATGAGTTCATGAATCGTCCCCGCGCGCGGGCTGCCTTCTTGCATGGGGGACTCGTATGGTGGTTAGCTTTGCACAGCCTCGGGTTTGATCACCTTCCATCTGTCGTCAAAGGTATTTCCACTGAAGCCGTTCCATTTGGTGACCTATTTGTTGGGGATGGTGGTCAGACTTACTACGATGATGGGTTGTTGGAGGAGGAAATCGATTTCATGTGCGGAACATACTACATAGACCTCCGTGAGTGTACTACAGTTCCAATCCTATCAGTACTAATAATTCCTGTCTAGGTGACGGCCTGGAGGTGGTCTCATGGTGGCCTCGGCCCAATGCTTGGAATGCGTCTGGCTTGAATGTCGGCTTTTGGTCTGCACGCTGCGAAGATTGGTTCCAAACACGTCTTGGCAACATTCGAGAGGGAGTTTCCCGCACACGGCATGCGCTCACCAACGACACTAATGGTCCGATAACCTCCACGCAGTGGAAGCGCTCCCTCAAATTTCAACCTGCTACCAACAAGATCACGCGCAACATTTCAGCAGCATGTTATGATTTCATGGCAAGAGCACCAGGTAAGGTTGTCTTATTACTCCCTTTCTCATTCACGCTCACGAGTTTTACATAGTTTGGACTCAGACATAGTTTTATGCTACGTTGTATATGAACAGTAGCTAGTACCTGATAACAATAAAATACCTTTGAGGTAACGAATTCGGGTGGTGAGCGGGCTACGATTGTGTGATGATCGGGCGATGGGCGGGCGATGATCGGGCGATTTATATTGTCTCTGGACAAAACTTCAAGTTTTGTCTTCGCATTTCGTCACAGGCATAAACTTCAAATTTTCAGGGCATTTTAATTGTTGGACAATACTTCATACATAAGCAGGTGTATGATCACGTCCCAAACTTCACGTTTTGTCTAACGTTTTAGGCTAGAATTGAACTTCAAATTTGAGCACACGCAAAAATTCAGATTAAATTTCTTATTGTTATTGACATATGGTCAGTGGGGATACGGTTGCCGATGTTTCAAATTTTGTATTTCATAGAAATCACTGCCAAAATTTGAAGTTATCTCTCCATCTTTATGTCAGTTTAAACTTCAAACACTTTCTTCACATTTCGTACTACATATAATCCGCTGCTAAATATTGATAACCCCGATGTGATGATCGAAATATGACGTTCACATCTTACAACCAAGCTCATTCTCGCTACTCACACATCTCGAAAAATGTTCACTACAAGCCAACTGGAACAAAGTCTAAAAAAACTTCAGGTGAGTGACTTCTTCATCATCAATCTATGTGGCACGTACTGCCACTAATTTTGTCCAAAGATCTCCGACTCACAAGAAAAGTCTACCGCGGTGCAATGGGTACCCTCCAAATACAGCTCAGACGTATCTCAGTACGTTCTTGTGAGGCCTCCCCGGGCTCCATGTGGCAATCATCAGCTGTTTGGGTTTCCCATTATCAAGGAGGAACTTTGGAACATGGGGATCTTCGCTTTCCAGCAAATTAAGCCAAATGAAGCTTTACCAGACCTCAGCTTCTTCGCCATGAATTCCTTTACCTTTCTCAAGATGCATCTCAATCTTCGCATTTGTACTTTGGCGTACGGAAAGGTGGTCGGAGACTCGAAGAATATCCCATCGGAGTGTTTGTCATTGGGAGACGTGTTGTTGTTGGTATTGTGAAGGGATACAGAATCCGAAAGGGCCTGTCCCACGCAAAGACAAGTGCAGTGCCTGGAGATGAAGCTCAAGCGTTCACCGGGATGGTGGGTGGAAGTCCCTGTGCGTACTATGCATGTTCATTTCGAGAGCCGTTCAACTGACACCATTTATTACTTTTCAGCTATTTTGATGAATAGCGCGCTATAGTTCTATGGCTGGCTGCGTCGCTTAATATCCCACTTGTGCTGATTTCACTCCTTTTCTGTGGGAGAACCAATAACTTCTGCAATCTATCTGTAACACTAAACTTTGCAGCGTTGGTTCTGTGGAGACAAATCTTTTGGGCCGGCGCGAACATAGGATGAACATGCGACATGCACTGAAGGTCCTCGGTCATGAAATGTCGTTCTCATATCACACCCTCTAGGGGGCGCACGCCTCAAGGCAGATATGCATTCCTTCGTTCTCATCCTAAAACACCATAGAACATACTCTAAATAAGGTTATTAGGTGAATGTTTGCAATTTTGTTTTCCGACGCCTGAAGTTGCACGTAGCAGTAACCTTCAGCAACACGAGAGATAAAAACCATCATGTGGCGTGGCCATTAACAAGCCCACGCATTAACATTTTTGTTGATCACACTCAGGTATATCAATTCCCACCCGGAATACCCATATGTCTGGTACGATATCCCGGGCGCAAGCATACTCAAAATCCCAGACTGGCTGGACTTCAGCACAAGAACTACGTCTGTGATTGCATCATCACTCTCAGGCTGTTCGACAATTGCTTCAGCATGACTGACATTGCCATCCTTCCCAACTATAGGCGTTTCAGGATCCCCGCGTATATCGTGCGCGTTGCAGCAGAACAACATATCCGCAACCTCCGAGTCATGGCGGATATAAGGTACAAGTCCGACAGCGATGAGGGCGACGAGATGAAAGACAACCTGGATGATGCAAACATGCAGGGCCAAAGGGTTTACATCAATAAAAACAAACTGATGCTCGGTTAAGTGGCGAATTGCTGTCTCTTGGCAGATTTCGATCCAGCGGATTGAAGTTGGAGGACTTGCATAAGATGATATTTGGACGTGCAGCTGGAAATTTTGTAGGCCGCTGACTTGTAAAGTTGAACATGATGGTTCGACAACTGGGGCTTTCAAGGTCCGATACTAGTTTAATGGGCAGGCTATAGGTGTTATTTTAACGCGAGTCTCCAATTTATATACAGGATGCCCTCTACTGCAAGCCCACTGGAACGAAGTCTAAGAAAACTTCAGGTGAGTGACTTCTTCATCCTCAATCTATTTGACACGTACTGCCACTCATTTTGTTCAAAGATCTCTGACTCACAAGAAACATCTACTACGGTGCAATGGGTACCCTCTAAATACAGCTCAGACGTATCTCAGTACGTTCTTATAAGGCCTCCCCGGGCTCCATGTGGCAATCATCAGCTGTTTGGGTTTCCGATTATCAAGGAGGAACTTTGGAACATGGGGATCATCGCTTTCCAGCACATTAAGCCAAATGAAGCTTTGCCAGACGACCTCAGCTTCTTCTTCATGAATTCCCTTTCCTTCGTCAGGGTATATCTCAATCTTCGCATTTGTACTATGGCGCGCGGAAAGGTGGTCGGAGACTCGAAGAATATTCCACCGGAGTGTGTGTCATCGAGAGACGTGTTGTTGTTGGTATTGTGGAGGGATACAGAATCCGAGGCTACCTGTCCCACGCCAAGTCAGGTGCATTCCCTGGAGGTGAAGCTCAAGCGCCCACCAGGATGGTGGGTGGAATCCCCAGTGCGTATCCATGTTCATTTCGACAGACGTTCAGCTGACACCCTTGGGATCTTAGCAGTTTTGATGAATAATTCGCCATTTTCGACTGGCTGCCAGCTGGTGTCACAGTTTGTATATGTCTGATGATTTGCTGCAGAATGGATGAAACATAACAACTGTTGTTCAAGGCTTCTTCATCGAGCATGAAATCCTGCTGCACGAAACCGTCACAGAAAGGTGAAGGTGGATCGCAGTATTTGTAACCTGCTATACATAGTGCAAATATTAAAGGCGGCACTTTAGCTGATAGGAAATGAAATAGATATTGACGCTCCGACTTTGGCCAATAGTAGGCAGCTTACGACGATCATAACTAGCATCAAATCCAAGATTTTTTCACTCTTTTTCCTGCCCGCAATTACATCAACCTCACCGAAATATTAGTCGCATCAGCTGGTTTACACACTCGTTTTCCCAAAAGACAAGACTTGTGTTTGCAACATTCTATCTGACGTCTATTGTTGTACACCGCATTGTTATATGTCCACTTTCATTCCACCTCGCGATAATATAAACCCATCCTTCCTGGCCACACCATCAACTTGAAGATGCCCTAGACCCAGATATCACTGTTATTACGGCGCAGGTCATCTAAGATATCTTTAAAGGCTTTGAGAGACTCTCCCCCGGCGTCCAGGAGATTAAATTCATAAAACATAGATTTGCCGTTCTTTGCTTTGGGGAGGAAGTCGGCCCTTTCCAACGAAGGCAAAATGGGCTTTTTGGGCCACTCCTCTACCATCGAGTCACCAGACCATGGCGCCGGTGGTCCAGTGCTGGGGAAAGTTGGATCGCGCTTTTCCGACATCGTTCGAGGAACTAGCGGGCCACGGTGCACAATGCCGTACACCCAACGACGACCGGCAGCTATGATGACTCCCAAGTATTTCAGAGTACGATCAGCCTCAAATGCATGAAGAGCCTGATCCTGTACTTGGTCCTCCCAAACGGATTCCCACCAAAACCTGGTGCCAGGACGTGCCTCCGGTTTGATTTCAACTATCATAATAACCCGGCGGATTACACGACCAGGAACAACCGGGAAGGGTTGTTGTGCATACTCGAGAACTTGCACAAAGTCCGGAATTCTACAAGATGCGTCTGAAGAGCTAGTAGTCGGCCTGGGTGGAGTTGTTGGGAGAATACCATCTGATGGAATTTCATATGACGATGAAGGTTGAGAGAACGGACGGTTGTGGACTGGAAGATCAGAAACAGCCCCCTTCGCATGACGAGCCTGCAAACGAGCGACGTGCTGTGTAGTAGGACTTTCGGGGGATAAATGGCGCGGGGGGGCTGCATAGACAGGGCTAGGTGTTACGGGAGGTAGTGGTCCTCCAAAAATTGCCTGTGATCGAGGACTGAAATCTGGGGTAGTGTAGTGGGGTAAAGTGGGTGGTCCTGGAAGGGGGCTCCCTGGAGTCATCAAATGCTGTTCAGGCGAAGGGCTGCCCATGGCTACGTCAGACAAACTGGAGCCACCACCCTGCGGCGAGCGGCCGGAATTATGGATCGCAACAAGGGAATACTGCGGAACGCAGGTGCACGCTGTTCGTGATCCATCCGCCTCATGAAATATATATCTTTCCAAGACTTTGGACCACACCCCATACCAGGGGCATTCTCTTGTATCGCCTTCAGCAGCCTGAATAGATAACGCAAGAGAGAAATCACGCTGATCCCGGACGACCATTGTATAGGAGCTTGGTGGAGTCTTTTGAGTGGCCCCTCCTCCCGGCACAAATTGCTGATATTATAGTAGTGAGGAGAATTGAGGACTTGACATTCACTTACCGGGGATGACAAAGAGTAGGAATTTCGGGCACTTGGGGCTGGTTGGTGTAGTGTATTCGGAGCATTTGGACTCGCAAATCCCTGAGAGTAGGCAGATGGGGCTGGGACACGCTGATGAGATGGAGATGTTCGACCTCGAGGTTGACGGAATGACATGACAAAGATCACTGAGTCTTGAAGGGTCACTAGAATTGTGTATTATGGGCTGCACTCGCAACTTTGATTGCAATAATATGGCATTTAAAGGCCACAATCAATGCATGGAAGGTCCAAATGTTGATGGAGATAAGTATAAGCCAGTCACGGTTTGCGAAACCGATATCACGGGCATCATTTTTAATCATCATCAAAATCAAAATCGCCCACCAGCGCCCACCATGATCCTCACTCCATCGGGCATAATCCCAACCTCGTTTTTTTGTCGTTCGACGCGCAGTTCCACTTGTGACAGTAGACTTTACCATCACGTATCACTGACGGGTCCCATCGTCCACTGTCGAGCATAATCACGACCTTGATCGTTTCGTTCTGTACAAAAAGCCAAATGTAAATTGTAGTAACACAGATAAATTTACATCATTACCATCATGCATCAGCTTCGACGTGATTTCTCCAATGAGTGAGTCAGTTGCGTTCGTATGACTCACCTTATCACCTTCCGAGTCAAGTTGGCACGAGCAACGGACCTTCTGTCAAATTGACAAACTCCGATGGGCCACATCAGATATGTTATCTTCCAGTTAAACAACACACCTTTGTAAAGTCGCCGCCGTGCTTCGCAAGAGAGCGGAAGACTCGGACAAAATCATTTAGTCATGATAGTCTGTGATGCACCTGCGTCGTTAGGATGATTGAAACAGTCAGCGATATTTATGGATACTATGAACCTGTGGCATGGAAAGAATGAAAGTCCACCACAAGTATTAGGCATCTGGGAAGGCCACAATCAGAAGCATGGTGGCGTGGGCATCGTAAACCAAAGTATTACATATTGCAGCAGCCCAACTTGTTTGATTCGCCAAACACCTCACCAAAATGCCCTCTACTGCAAGCCAACTGGAACGAAGTCTAAGAAAACTTCAGGTGAGTGACTTCTTCATCCTCAATCTATTTGGCACGTACTGCCACTTAATTTTTTTCAAAGATCTCTGACTCACAAGAAACATCTACTACGGTGCAATGGGTACCCTCTAAATACAGCTCAGACGTATCTCAGTACGTTCTTGTAAGGCCTCCCCGGGCTCCATGTGGCAATCGTCGGCTGTTTGGGTTTCCCATCATCAGGGAGGAACTTTGGAACATGGGGACCATTGCTTTCCACCAGATTAAGCCAAATGAAACTTTACCAGACGATCACTTCTTCCTCGTCATGAATTCCCTTTCCTTCGTCAGGGTATATCTCAATCTTCGCATTTGTACTTTGGCGAACGGAAAGGTGGTCGGAGACTCGAAGAATATCCCACCGGAGTGTGTGTGTGTATCATCGGGAGACGTGTTGGTGTTAGTATTGTGGAGGGATACAGAATCCGAGGCGGCCTGTCCCACGCCAAGTCAGGTGCATTCCCTGGAGATGAAGCTCAAGCGTCCACCGGGATGGTGGGTGGAGAACCCTGTGCGTATGCATGTTCATTTCGAGAGCCGTTCAACTGACACCATTTATTACTTTTTAGCCATTTTGATGAATAGTGCGCCATTGCTCCATGACTGGTTATCCCACCTACCCCACTTGTACCAACCCCATTGGTAGAATTTATCACTGTTGCACTTGATCTGTGATACATACGCTAAAAATGAGACGGAGAGACTGTAAGACTACCTGTCGATCCATGACGCCACACGAAGACTTGCATCCGACCATTCGTCCGCTCTCAATCTCTGCTATTTCATTAGAGGAAGCGCAACTTGCGGCCGCCTCTTCAAATGCACCTAAAGAACACCTTGCCTGTATTACTTGACCGGTCGAGCGCTTGTCAGTGTCGATTGGTTTAACCAAGTAAATCATCAGCGGGTCTGTGAAGGGATTGTACGGGGTGGTGGTCACGGTGGTGTAACCTTCGCAGCGGAAGAATATTTGAGGTATATAAGCGCACAGGGCACTGTATATAAGGGCCGTGGCAAGATATATACATAGTAGGTAACAGCTCTTTGCTTGCTACTAACCTCTTCAAGTTGGTAAGATTAAATCTCATCCGAACATACAGCGCTATAATGTCTTCAGCAGATACACTGTCGCGGCACTCGAGGGGGGCAGAATCATTGCCGATAACGGGCCTACAGCACAGTAGACTTTTCCGCCATTTTTGAAACGTGTCCAAGGAATCTCTTGCACGTACCAGTACACAAGTCATGACGCCCACATTAACGCAGCCGACAACTTCTACAAACACCACGATGGTTCTGGTGCCGGCGATGACCTTGCGGGGTCATGAAGACTATATTCGCTCTATATCCTACTTTCCGAACGGGGAGCGAATGATCAGTGGATCTGACGATCTTACCGCTAGGCAGTGGGATATGCAGGTGGGTAAGGAGATTCCGAAGTTGCGGGATGTTTGTAAGCGGCAAGTCCGTGCAGTGGCAGTTTCAAGGGATGGACGATGGGTCGTCACTGGTGGTTCACATTCTGGTCGCGGGGAGCTCAAAGCATGTAATGTGCAGACGGGCATCGTCAAGACGTTTGAAGGACACTCACAAGAAACCTACTGCATTGATATCTCTGCGGACAGCACATTGCTGGTGAGTGGGGCACTCGATCGCTCGGCTCGGGTATGGAGCTTGGAGACTGGCAAAATGGTAGCTGGACCATTCACAAGTGTTCAGAGTCTGGGCGCAGTTCGATTCTCGCACGACTCGAAGAAACTTGCAGTCATGTCAGATGTGGCAAAGTGCCTTGATGTGTGGGACGTACGCACACAGAGATTGGACGTCAGAGCAGGAAAGTTTGGTTACGACCCCCTGACATATGCATCGATGTTCTGGACAAATACGAACTCGACCATCGTTGCCGCATTCAGTTTCACGGGTGACCCTGCTAGGACGGTCTATGAGTTCGATGCATCCACCCTGAAGACTGTCGGAACTCCCTTCGAAGGGCACACCATGGTTCTCGCCGGCCTAGCTCTTTCATCTGATGATACTCTCCTCGTCACCGCCTGCTACGAAACCATCAAGCTCTGGGCTTTCGAGTCCCGCCATCTCCTCGCCTCATTTGACATTCTGCCTCCCCATTCCTTAACCCTTTCACCCGACTTGCGTCAACTAGCTTACGCAAGTGGTAGTGACATCTACATTTACAACACTCCGGCTGAGATCCTGGCCAGCATCGGACCTGCGCAGGATGCACAGGCTAGTGTATTTATACTTATATCGACTGTGCGTGCGCTAATACATCTTTACAGACCAGCGCACACAAAAAGGCGAACCTCGCTGACCTATTAAAGGTATGTGTAATATATACATTACCCATTATGACACCCATTCATGTCGGCCACTGTTGCAGTCTGATGCAACCCGCCGTCCTGGTGCTGTGCGCCGTAACCCAGTGACATCGCCTGTCATTTCATATCCCCCTAGGCCAAGACCTCCGCCTACAGAAGACCCGCAACAATCCATTTTCGTACGCCGCCTCCGCAAACTCCTTCGATTGCCTCCTCGTGCGAATGCAGTTTCGAACAATCAACCTCGTGACCCCCTAGATGTATGTATTTCGATATATTCCCTGCCGCAGTTGACTCGAAGATCGTCGTCCAGTTCCCTGCTACATCTGCCCTACCTCCCAACCACTCTCACCTGGCCCAGGCGACAAATGTCAGTCTTCGTTATTTAACTAAGTAGCATTCCATGACCGAGTGCATGTCCAGCTAGAAACAAGTCCTCCTCCCCGCCGCCTGGGCGGCCTTAGGCAGTCCCTGCGGCAGCACCTTTCTTTTCGGTCAAGGCCCAGTCATGAACCACCAGAAATTGAAGTCGCGGCCGGCCGAAAGTTTACTGTAACGCGGTTCTCCTTACCTCTTCTTACCTTGATGCTGATTGATGCCCTTCAGCGGCTTGCAGTTGTTAAGCTACCAGAATACAAGAAAGTTGATGATACTCGACATCCATCTAGACAGCAACCTCCCGCGTCGTCAGCCATGGCAGCGAATGACCCACCGTCCGAGTCGTCCGATCTCGATTCTCTTCCAGATGTACATTGGTGCATGGCATTCCTCTGCTACAACTCGTGCTGGTCTCATGGCAGGCTGAGGATGCCTCCACGATGGCGCTTGGAGCGTGTTTACCCACTCCAGCAGGCTGGCACGACGAGCGGGAGTAGAGGAGGGTCTCATGGTCGCAGTTAGCTCGATGATCTCTCAAAATTAGTAAATTTTCTGCAATACATAATTTCAATGGATGTTGATCAATCTGCTGTCGCACAGCGACTTGGAGTCATCTGTGCTGGTCAGGATCCACCAGGACACATTCAGATGCGTAGAACAATACATATTGTGCTGCTGATAGAATCACAGTTGTGGGGAAGCCCTTGCGAGTAAACCACATGATATCATAATGTACGCGGTATCGCAGCAGGAGTGAGATGCGTGGAAGCATGTAGCAATGCACAGGACAAGAATGTCGTGCTCATTTTCAAGTTGCTGTGTCTGGCATTTGCCTCGTCGTCGCTCCTAACACCTGCACCCGAGGACACACCAATCCAGCACACATCCCAACAGCTGTCTTCTCTAGATCGATCGACTGTCTCAACAGAAGAGCATAATAGGAAACGTTCAGGAGACTATTTTGCTGAACTTCGACTTGGCAATACACATATTGTAGGAATGACTTGTTACTCGACTACTAGCTGGCTTTGCCCGTTCTGCAGCCTTCGCGTTAGTAGCTCCATAAAGAAAATGCCACAAAATTAAGATACCTTCACTTATTCATCGGTGAAGGTGCAGTAGGCTTCACGAGATGTTGCGCGCAATAGTTTCCAGAGTAGCCCTCCAGGGTCCTAGTGTACGGTGAACAACGAATGTTTGTTCCTTGGCGTGTCTGACATTGAACAAAACGCGAGATCCGATTGCATCCACAGGTATACGTCACGAAATACATCGTGCACACTGGAAGGTACCATTACTGTTGGCGAAGAAGAGAATACATGCAATGATACTCACTAGCTAATCTGTTGTGGTTGAGTAGTTGAGCTGCTATGTAGACCAAGTAGCGCTACGTACAATATATACCTATCCAGATATCTTTCAAATCGGATGACTGGTTATCAAGATCCCTATGGGCGCTCAAGCCAGTGGGCGCACGCCACGCCGGCGGGAGGTTAATAAATTACGCTTGATATCCGATGGCTGCGGATCGATTGTCTGTGAACTTGCGAGGTAGTACCGAGTCAGACATTCAGTGGGAATACGGTCGTTCCTTCTGATAATTCCTGAAGAACGTTTTCCAAGGCAGCGGCCTGTTTGATTCAACCACATGAGGAAAATCAGAGCCCCCTTTCTGATATAGAAACAAAATGTTTGTTTGTGTCAAGGCTTCCTGAGTCCCCTTGCTGGCTATACTCTAGTAAGAGTTACTTGGGCCACCCTGTCTGTAGAGTTGTGATGGAAATCCACCGAACCGATGAGGATAAACTCGCATTCAAATGACAAAAATGAGAGATACATGACGAAAGATTAGTACAGGGATGAAATCCAAACCGCGCTTGCGAACACGAGGTCAACCGGTCACGTGCCACATCCTTGAGTCTCGCGCGCTGGCAGCTATCATGAATGCCATATAATCATCAACCCATCTAGCTTTTTCATTTACTTGCTCTCTCTCCTTCGACACGATTGCGCCAACAGCTGAAAATTCACATCACATTACGCCTGTAACGCCGTTCCACACTATCATCGTGTCTCCGAGCCAGTACACAGACGAAGGAAGACAAGCGTCCTTTCTTTACGTAGGGTATACCCGTGAGTTCGACATCTATTTCTTTTACAAGATAACAGGTAGTAAAATGATCGTCGTAGATGGGAGACGCAGATCCGGCGAATTTTGGCATCGACATGGTAGGAATGACATTCCTTTCATGTGCAAATCTGTAATTACGATCAGAATGGTACAGGAAATTCTTTCGATGTATGTGGACGCTTCAGACACCGATACTGAGGAAAGTATATATCGCTTGCGCATAGGCAGTCAAGTGAAATATGTTACCATCGAACCAGGAACTTTCCCTAGTGATGTGCTATCCTTCCCTATGGACCTGTTGCCCCTACTACCACCTCTACCACCAGGCAATTGGGTTCAGGTGCGCGTGATGCGGGGCTCCGATGGCAATCCCACAGCGCAATTCATGGACGTGATGTTACCAGAAGTGCGCGAGCAGTGGCATCCAAACAAAGTGGATGATCTCTCACTGCCCCTCGTGAAAATCATGACCTCACGCGTCCGTGTCGTCCAGTACGCTTCGAGGCCAGTGGTTGCCAAAATTGCCAGGTTCGACTTCGAAATCGCACAGATGGAAAGAGAAACTGTGGTGTACCGAGCGATCGACGGGCGTGGCGTGGGCCCAGCATTCCTTGGGCACATCGTCGAAGGTGACAGGGTGATAGGGTTCTTAGTTGAACAAGTGCACGGACGACCTGCTGGTCCAGAAGATTTGCAGGGATGTCACGACGCGGTGCAGCGCCTGCATGCGGTAGATATCATCCATGGGGATCCGAACAAATTCAACTTCCGTGTGGCATCAGATGGAACTGTCACATTGATCGACTTCGAGAATGCAGTGCTGTGTGGGAGTGCTGAGCAGAAGAATGAAGAGCTCATTGCTTTGCCTGCGCAGCTGAGTGAAACAACAGGCAGAGGGGGTGTGTTTATTGTGGATGCTGAGGGAGAAAGATTGACGAATTTAAATTAGATATATTACACTGTCCAGTGCAAGTGGTACCCATGATTAGAGCTTCTGCTACGACCAGACTACTGAATCTCTGCTGTATGGTGTTTCACACACGTTGTAGCAGAATCATTATCAAGTCAAATTTGAGCTTAACCGGCGCGTACTTTGCGCCCTTGATCCTAAGTACTATCAGTTTGGACAGACTTTGCGTCTTTCTGGCATCCATAGGTATGTAGCGTGTAAAACATCGTACACACTGAGTTGAGAAGAGGGGACAGCGTGCACCTGACCACTGGTACTCGCTGCTTATCTGTTTCGGTTGGGTGGTTGAGTTACTGAGTTAAGAGTACTGCTGCTGACAATTCCAAAACCTCTTTTTCAAATCTATGGGCGCTCGTGGGCGCCCGCCACAGTGGTGGGATGTTAATAAATCAGCCGTGGATGATCGATAGCTGCTTATCAATTACTTATCTATGAATTAGACCTAGTCAGACATTATTAGACAAACGGCTAGAAGAAAGAAGGCTGATGTTCTATTTGATGATTTGTGAAACATCTTTCAGGGCAGTTGCAGGGCGGCCCATTCAACCCCCATCGAGCCAAACCCCGTTGAAGTCAGCTGGGTTATTGATAAAAATGTTGGTTGTGCCTTCGCCGAGTCCCTTCCTTTCGAGAGGGTAATCAAGGGTTCCTCGTGCTCCTGATCTGTCCGTCCAGCGTGACTGTGATCTAATGAACTGAGATGCGCCACTGGATAAGCGGATTTGACTAACTTTGATTGCTCACCACATATACAGGACCATTTGACCCCTTCGTTCGTTGAGGTTCGACACTGTTGAAAGCGAATTGAACAGCTCCATTGGATTTAGGGGCACATTAAGCTTTTTGCCGGTCTTGCATATTTATCTGACGATAGTTTCCCCCCGAGTCGCCAGTGGAGGCGCAGGTCAATTCTGCCTCGTCTATTCAAGACCCAGGATGCATATGTCCTTACCGTTGTCTCTGCACGGTATAATAGACGGCAGAGCATCTGCTGTCATCTTTTTATACATTGCGGAGCTCCATTACTCTACCGTGGTATCCCTATTATGTCCTAACAGATCAAATTCCTGAGCGTTCTCCCAGTTCAGAACTGCTAGGACTTACTTGGCAATGAAATATTTTCCATCAATCCTTGCAGCCAGTGAAACCGTCCTTTCGCGATTGACTCGCTTCTGGTGGTTATTTTATGAGGTCCTCTGCATCCTTGGGCTTGCCCGACGGGACTTCCTGTTGTCGTTGAGATGAGGTGATGAAGCCTGGTGCATCACAGATTGGGCGAGGTAGCCACTCTTGTGATAATATTTATCTCCTGCCACTATTTTCCACCTTTCGAATTCGGGGAATGGTTTGAAGCTCACGACATCGCGGGTTTGAAAGTTCGAAGGCGGCCAGAATAAAAGTAAAGGCAACAGTTGACGATTTTCAGAAGGGGCCGGGGACACTCAACCCTTTGCTCCCCTTCCTTGTTGACTTATTCGTAACATCCAGGGTGGACGGACTGACAATTGGCTCCAGCAGATAAAGCGCTATGGGTTACCATCCTTCAAATCAATATTAATGCCAACCTGCTGATAGCACAAGAGGTCTCGCTGCGCCTCGCCCGCACTTCACTACTCAAGTGAAGATACCAGTCATGAATTCCATATTGCTAAAGTTCGCCGCTGCAGCAACCAATATGGTGATAGCCCTTTGAAGAAAAGGAAAGTCTTTGATCGGTACCCTACTTTCTGGACGGTGAGCGAATGATCGGCAAATACAAAGACGAGGTTACTCTGGGATGATATTTGCATGCAGGTAAAAAGATCGAGGAGGCGCGGGATGATTGTGAGCAGATTGTATATGCAGCAGTATAAAAGGAACGTCGATGGCTTAACTTTACTGGTGAACTTACGTGTGTGGGCCCAATTATAAATGAATTTGAAGCTGTGAGCAGTGGAAGTGCCGTCAAGTCGTTTAGCAATGGTCTTTAACACCAGCATTACATCTGATGTACATCGCTGGTGCACACCATGCTGATGGAACACTGGCTATCCTCGTATTACTGGAAATGCTGAACTTTCAGAAAGGGATCAGATGGCGACAGTACGGTAGACACAGCTAGATGGCTGATGATCAACACAACGGAGTGCATTGGGTACTGGTGCAGGTATGCGATGTTTAATGATGTACAGCAGCTGTGTGATCGTATATAGGAGCAATGGTAGGCTGTGGAAGAAAGTATCAGGATACAATGGCACAAAAGCAAAAGACAAAACGTACAGGTACATTGCGTTCCCTGCATGAGTTTTGAACTCAACTAAGGACGGATACAAGAATAAAAATTTTGCCACATACCACTTTGTTCCTCCTGGCATGGAAGGAGCTGTGAAAGATAACCTTTTTAGAGGTGATATGACGGAAACGCGGAGACTCACGGATGTAAGGGTCGGGATGCAACTTGCTTGCGAGACACGCCTCCGCTTTCTCAAGAATCTGGGCAAGAGCTCTCGGCTCAGTCACGTCACTGATATATGCAAACACCATCTGCCAGTTAGACCGAGGTGACAACTGAATTCTCCGCTACTGACCGGTTTCTCTCAAACTCGGCTCTAATCATCATTGCACGACCACGCCAAATATCTCTGCGAACAACCCAATCCAGTTCATTTTTCAACATGCGACGGTAAAGGGATTTGACATAGAGCCTATGAGCCGACGAGAATGAAGTAGACATTGTGGTTGGTGATGAGGAGACGAGACTTAACCAGAATAATCAATTCTGAGGATAACCTAAAATAATTCATTTGTAATAATAGTGAATGATTTTCTTTCTTGCACAGCTGCACACCGGATGCGAAGCAGTCATAAACAGTCACGATGGACCCGCATTCAAGACACTCCCAGTTCAATCAAAGAGCACCAAAGACTGGGCCATTTTCACCCACCGTGCGATTTGAACCAACCCAAAAGGTCACCCTAGACAAGTATACCAAAGCCTCCTCATCCATGCCATCGGACTCGCCACTGTTCACCTCTCGCCCTATCGCGACAAATTCGCGGGTGAAGCAGGATGAACAATACAAGAAGGACATGTTTCTTGCATATGTGAATAAGGCCATACGCGAGAAGCTCAATGTGAGTATGCGGCATATCACTTGATCGCGTGCTGATCATTGTGCGCAGGGGCATAGCAAAGAATTTGATGACCTTGTCGACCAGTTTAGTCCAAATAAATCTACTCTCGCGCCTACTATACCGTCTCTGCAGCTCCGTATTTGGCTCTTGGCACTCTCGCATGTCCTTTCTCGTCTCGAGAGGCGTCACGCGCCACTAGTAGAGGCAATCGTTCGCCTGCCATGGTCTGCCATGGATGCTGTCTTCGTCAAATCATATACCGAATTCATCGGCATGCTCATAAGTGCGCGCCCAGAATACCTATTGCTTGTTCTCAACAGAATAGCGATGGGGTTCACATATCGTGAGTCATCACCACCATGAAAATAATTCAAGCGGTTTTAACGTGTCACTTGTAGAATCTGGTCTTCTCGCCGTCACCTCCAACTTAGAAGGCTCCACCCCATTAACGAGGCGTGTGATCTATGATCGACAACATGCTCTTCTCGAACATCTCTTAAACCTTGTACCAACTCTCCCGTCATCTCTGGCTCCTCTCCTCGTACGAAACTTCCCCCACAAACGGCAGCCACAAGCTGCACATGTAGCTTACATACGAAATTTGCTGCGTGTAACTGAGTATTGCGGCGAACTTTCAGAGAGAGTCCTGGGCCTTATCGTGGATCGGGCTTTGATGGTCGATGTGAGTGTTCTTTTCTCCGGGCGATTGGATTTTAATTGTGCGTAGGTGGAGATTCAAGTAGAACTTGAAGAGATTGAAGACACCGAACCTACGGACGGTGAACTTTTCGAATTTGATCCGTTTGACACAATAGTAGGGCAAGAGGGTGATTCTTCCGATGATGAGGATGAGGATGTTGACGATGGTCTGAGCGACCTATCGTCTGATGCATCATCGGACAGTGATGCTGAAGACACTCCCACAGACACGAGACACATCCATGACATGGTCTCGAAGCTTGACGCTATTCTCAAGCTCGTATTTGACCACTTCAACAAATTGCATTCATCTATGCCTACCGTCCTCGTACCTTCTTCACCCACCCTCCATCCAACAACTACGCATGATCGCGACCCGCAATCGCATGAGCCACATAACCTCCTCGCAATTCAATTTCATACTCTTCTAGCCATCTTCGACAGATCTATCCTCCGCACTTTCAAGTCCAGATATACCCAATTCCTCCTTTTCTGGTACGCTTCCCTTCATCCCGAATTTTCAGACCTTTTCCTTGGACTACTTGTCGACAAAGCCCTCTTTGGAAGCGCAAGCGCGAGTGGCGTGGAACGTGCAGCAGCAAGCAGTTATATTGGAAGCTTTGTCTCACGCGCACAGTTTATTGACCGTGAGGGCGCACAGAGGGCCGTTAAAGTCCTATGCGCGTTCCTTGGAGCTCACTTGGATGCTGTCGAGGCTGGCAATGCCGATAGCAATAATCACGGCGTTTTTTACGCTGTTGTCCAGTCTGTATTTCTGGTATTTTGCTTCCGTTGGCGCGACTTACAGGAAGAACCGGACGAGCAAACAGTGGGGCGGAAGATATGGATAAGCGAACTAGGAGTCGTGCAAAGAGTCATCACATCTGATCTCAACCCTCTCAAGGTTTGCTATCCATCATCATTGTAGAGATTTCTTGGCTAACTGCCATAAAATAGGTCTGTTCTCAGAATGTCGTACATCAATTTGCTCGCATCGCGCAAGCAACTGATTTCACATACTGCTTTTCCATTCTGGAGGCGAATAAACGAGCACCGTACCCTGTGTTTGCCGGTGTAACACCCGGTAGTGCTGGCCCACAGGAGTTGCATACTTTTTTCCCTTTCGATCCCTTCAAACTACCGCGCTCAGGCGAGTACATACAAGGCGTGTATCGAGAATGGGCAGCGGTGGCTATTGACGATGAAGAAGAGGAGGAGGATGAAGATGATTTGATAGAGGAGGGTTCCACAGTTGACGAGCGGGAACATGGACAAAGCGGCTTGTGCATACCAATCACTGCCTCGAAACGAGGAGAGTCGGACGACGATGAATTGGGCGCGTCCTTTGGCGGAATGAGCATCAGTCCAGCTCAAACAAGGACGGTTGCGATGGCAATTTCTGTCTCGTAATTGCTGGCTACCATCTTCATTCAACTGGTCCCATCCACCCACTATGCCTCCCAGAACACCAAATTGTGCTATTACGAACACCAACGATAAAAAATCAGACGACGGACTTGGCTAGAAGATAATATTAAAGAACATATTTCGGAGGCCTTTCCAGAGCTCATGTCGCCTACTGCGGCGCTTCTGCTTTGTACCTCCCACCGCGTCAGTATGCTATAGAGGAGGTTATCAGGAGGGACGAGAAGACGACAATAGTCAATCGCATACCTCAACTGGGACGTCCTGCGCCAAAACCTCCTCGATTTCCTTGTTTTGCGTCTCCTCAAGAGTTCCCCACGCATCTTCCTCGATTCTCCGTCGTTTCCTATTCGTTTCCTCAAACTCCGCACGTTCTTCCTCGGCTGCCTGCAGCGCTGCGTCCACGGCCGCTCTCCACTTCTCAATCCCCTCAATCCGTGCTCGAGCGAGGTACACCTGTGCATATCCCCGTTCGTCCTTCTTGATATGTCTGCCTTTTGGTCGTTCAGTTTCTGTGCCATTGACATCAGGAGGCTCTGGTGTGGCATGGGTTGCGTCTCCACCGGACATGATATGGTGAAGATGGCTAAGCGCGAGTGAGTGTGCCGTAGTGAGGTCGTGAGGTCGTAATGAAGTGAATCAAGGAATGGCGGGTGTTTTCCAATACAAGGATGATGAGAGAAAGGAACATGCGGGGAAAGGCAGGCAAGGCACTTCTGGTTGCCGAGGTCAACGTAACGCGCCTCGAGGCCTATCGATAAACTTGGCAGTGACGTAGGGTGTACTCACCTTCTATGTAATACCAAAGCGAGCGCTTCAAATACTATTACCAAGGAAAGTTGCTATTGATATCAAGATACCACGTCGTGCATGGGTTTAAACGCAAGAGGTGAACAGCGCAGATTGAACTGACGACCTGAAGTTACGAAGGTAAACTATTATGATACAACAACTGGTATATGTGCATACTGCTGAATGATATTTGTTTCGTCAAGTATCACTGAGTCTGGCTGGGTGATTTTGGATGGCCAGTATCGTACCCTCCAAGGCTCCGCCCTCTCTGGAAGCTCTGGTGAGAGGGCGTACAGAACGAAGGTAAAGTCGGATAGATCGCTTAGGTGTATAAGACGCATCGTGTTGTTACCTTGCGTGATAGACGGAGTTACATTCAGTGCCCCCTTTTCCTGTAATAAACGCTGGGTTATTTATTTCTGGAGGCGGCCATAATAGCTCCATACCAATTCGTAGGGAAGCCAGGACCGCCCATTGGTGCTTTCAATATTCAATTGTATCACGAGGGTGCCTTTGGTGGGCCATTCCTCTCCCACACTCCTGATTTTGTCGAGGGTGGTATCCAGGCTATCACCTTCCTGAAGCTCATGATGAAAATCCTTGCGGAAACAAGAAAGTTGCACGGTAAATGGAGTATTGGGGGAGCTGGGATTCTCATAAGGAAGGCGCCTAAGTTAAAACCGCAGAGTCGTGCGTACCTGCTTGATGAAGCTGCGGAAATAATAGGATCTTCCACCGCAAAATCAACGTTAAGTATGCCTGGCCGAGTTAAACCCTGGCGCCCGAACCAAGTTCCGGGTCTAGAGAGGGTTGGAATTTTCAGTAACGATGACGAAGGATGGGAGTCCATAAAAGAGTATGCTGTTGCTATGTTCTGAGGATCTGCAGGAAATGGTCCTGAGTTTGCTGAGTGACGTACTGAAGATGTCGTCATTTCGATGTCTTCCACAGGAATCGACAGCGATGAAGCCATCTGATGTGGGACAGAGGCAGGAGTCGATGTTTGAACATTTGCTGAGTTTGGGTAGTGCGGGGATAGAGCCTCATCATGTTCCATGATCTGCTTGACTGGGACTGTAGAATCCTTGACAGAGCTTTGTCTTGAATCCTGGACGGGTAGGAGAGCCCTGTTGTCAATTGGCGAATCTACCAGTGTGACTTCGCTATCCTTCCGTGACCCGGAATCTGGCCAAACACGTGTAGTCCGAGTGGATTCACCATGTCTATCCATGCTGCATTTTAATTCCTCCTTGTTGATTAGTGCATCAACTGTGACAACTTGGGGGTTGTCCAGTGGCTGCGGGGCAAGGGCATCCATTTGAAGTTTCATATCTCTAGCTTGTTGCAGAAACTCGCGGCAACGATCATCGGTGAGCATGGCTGCGCATGCTGTGATGTCAAGAGTTGTCGAAGAGTCTTGAGATTTGGCAGACATAAGAAGAACAGGTGCCAGCTGTTGCCTGCACCTTTCTACAACAGATGCGGATCCACCATTGTGTGTAGTTGTTGATTCCGACAGAGGTTCGCGTAGCATGTCAAAACCTGTGGTTAACAGGCTAATCACCCCAGCTTCGAATCCAGATGATAACAATGCACTACTGGACTTTTCCGCTGGGGAAGTCTGAGAGAAAAAATTTAGGGCAATTGGTCGTGGTTTTGTATGCTTCAATTGGTTGACATGACGTAAGTATCACAGTGACTGAGCTCTTTGCCAACAACATACCGACGGCGAATTTTGACTGGGGAGATCCGATGATGTGTTTGTATGCTGTTGAGACCTAGAATTTCTCGTGTTCCAGCCCTTCACAGAATCTGACGAGCCATCATTGATATGTATGCTCAATGCCGCTTCTTCGTTCAGGTCCGTTCGATTGAGCAAACTTCTTTCTTCAGATGGTAATTCCATGCGCTCCAGCAACGAGGATGTTCGTGGGCTGGTGTGTGATCCAGATGGTTGAGCGCAATGGTTGCCCTTTAACACCTTCCTTTTGCGAGATTCGCTCATTTCGGTCATGCTGCGATATTCCAAGTACTGATAATGATATATACGCTCGTGGAATTGATTTTTCTTTGGATTATGGACAGGCACGACTTGAAGCTGCTAGTAGATAGATCATGACATCGCACACTTAAGCTGACTCGGAGGACATATAAGTTAACTTGTGACTAGTACTACATAGCGCAAACATAGCGGTATGACGGCAATTGCCGGCGCACCTAGTATGGCCAAAACACAAGTTGTACTTAAACGCTCTTCTATCATCTATGCACAGACGCGCCTAAGTTACACGCCGAACTACCGTGTTCGCGCCAGTTGATAGGGGTTGCTGTGTGCTTCGAAAGCAGTCATTATTCTCATGATCGTCGTCAGACGTTTTAAGTGATATGCCAAGGGTCGACACTGGTTCAATCACGCCGGTACTGCCATTGCTCCCTTGACGTACCCTCGAGGCTGCTGGACGTAGGTGGTATTTAAATCAGTCGAGACGCCCCAGACTCTCAAACTGCACTTTCATAGAGACCTATATAATTGAAATTAGTGCCACCGCCGACCGACAAAATCTTCATTTACAACCCTCGAAATTCTAGTCATGGGCGGGGGACACTCACATCACAGGGAGCCAGACTGGGGAGCGATTCATGCACAACAAGAAGCTGAAGCTCGCGCTCGCGCCGCAGCTGAAGCTGCTCGTCATGAAGCAGAGCGTGCCGCTCAGGCAGCCCGCGCGGAGGCTGAACGGCTCATGCGTGAGGCGGAACAAGCACGACAACGCTATGAGGCGGAACAAGCAAGGGCGGCTAGGAGAGCGCAAGCTGCCCGCGAACAGGCCGAACGACAGCGCCGCGAAAGAGAGCAAGCCGAGCAGGCAGCACGTGCCGCCCGCGATGCCGCAGAAGCACGGGCTCGTGAAGAAAGACAACGTGCCGAACAACTGGCACTAGAGGCTGAAGAAGAGAGGCGCAGACAGCGAGCTGCCGAAGAAGCTGCTAGGCAAGCTGCCATCGCTGCCCAGCAAGAACTGGAACGCCAACAGAGAGCCAGGGAAGAGGAAAATAGGAGACTTCAAGCCGAGAGGGAAGCAGCTGAGCGCGCCGCACAAAGAGCTGCTGAAGAAGCCAAGCAAGCTCAAGCTGCGAGAGAGGAAGCCGAGAGGCAATTGCAAGATGGCACCCGACCCGTGGTCGTGCCTAGCCCTGAAGAATATTCTGCTTTTAGAGCCAAGATACAGCATACCGGGGGTTTCTTCCATGTCGCTGTCAGCGGGATTGCTGGTAGTGGCAAGTCGTCGTTGGTTAACGCATTCCGGGGCAAGCACAACATGGATCTTGATGCTGCCGCGGTCGGCGTGAATGAGACCACCCTCGCGGTGGCTAGATACCCTGATCCAAATCCATCCAGCCGCTTCGTCTGGTACGATATTCCTGGAGCGGGCACCTTAAAAGTCCCCGATTGGAAGTACTTTAATGATCAAGGGCTCTTCGTCTTCGACTGCATCATCGTCGTGGTCAACAATCGCTTTACTGCCACTGATGTCGCTATCCTTTCCAATGCTAGGCGCTTCGGCATTCCCGCTTTCGTAGTCCGCTCTAAGGCAGATCAGCACACCAGGAACCTCATGAAAGACATAGGCTATAACAGTGACGATGAAGGTGGAAACAAGGCCAGTTACTTTGCGCGGGCGCGCGACCAATACGTAGCAGAAACCGTCCGTAGTATCAGGACTAACCTTCAAGAGGCAAACTTGCCTGATCAACCTGTTTATCTTGTATCGAACGTTGCTCTCCAAGCAGCTGTTACTGGCAAGACTCCGAAGAAGATGTTGGATGAGGTCAAATTGCTCACAGATTTGGCGGGCACGGCTCAGAGATACACGTAGGGTGTTATCATACAATTTGGACCTGCAGATGTTTTCTACTTTCGGTCGAATAGATCTGTAAATATCATATGCATGCTCTCAGTCTTTGTGCAGTGTGCACGGCTCAACGACTTCAGTCGTAGAAACTTAGAGACAACCATGATGTATTGCGATCGGCTGCAGCTGTGCTGACATGATGTGCAGATAGGGCCGTTGACATAAATGTACTTAGCCGCATCTTCAACGGCGCGATTTTTTTATGGTGGTATTCGGGTTGAACTCGTTTGCTTGGCATCTGCTAATTATGTCTCTTGATCTTACTAGTTCTTCGACTCTCAATCAATGGCTGGCGCACACTCATCAGAAACTCTCGATACACAGACTCGGACCTCATCAACACCGACTTGAATGTCGATGCGGGGGCGCTTCCCGAGTCTGTATCATAGTAAGAGCGATGATGTTAACATGATGATTGGTCGACAACTGCTAGTGGATTGCCAAGGCCACTTACCAGAAGGGGAATATTTGCCCTTGAACAACTGCTCGAACAAACTGACATGCGTAGGTTCTCGTATCAAGGGCCCTTCCCGCGCTCGTGAGATGCAATTTGATAGATCTGGGGCTGTGATAGCTGCACTCATTGTGGCAGAGCATATCAGATGTCATGATTCATTAAAAGATTCGAGACCTGTGCTGCTCTAGAGCTAAGCGCTAAAAATCCCAGGTGACCATCGAGTGTGGGGAATAGACAACCGGTTTTAATTTTCGAGGCTGTTCTTTAACTTCTCGGTTAGAACCGACGTCAGCCGACGGTCAAGTTCTTGCATAAATGGTCAAGACTACATCACCAAAACTCCCCAACTTATATATGGCCATATATACACATGTAACCACTGTAATATACTGTGACGACTGTGACTGGTATCTACAACAGAACGCAATTGAATTCGGATCACGGTCAAAGTCCACTTGGAAGTCAACAGACTCGCCGACATGGTCCAGAACGAGACATCGTGGAATGGTGTCGGATTCACGTAGTTGAGAACACTCAGCATGCGACGAGTATACGCCAGGGTAGACGTAAACGCAATTCCAGCAAGGAGACACGTAAAGACAGGGGGTATGGTTGCAAAACGAGATAAGCAACGGACTATGAAAGCAGTACCCACGAGCAGATCCCTCCGCTAATGCGAAACGCACAATGTAGAAACAGAGCAATGAGCATGCCAACGAGGCCGGTCAATATTGCTAAACTGAGGTGAACAAAGAACATAACTATACGTGACCAGCAGGACAACCAAATTGCACAGAGACTCACCTATCTCCTACTGACCAAGAGCTATGCCAGATCGTGTCACCGCAATTTACTCTTGGGACCAGTAATCACCTGCAAGGACGTGATAGCATAGTGGACAGATATCAGAAGTCACATACCTAGGCCAAAGCTCGATCTTCGAAACCACACTAAGATCTGGCCGTCAAGCAGCGCTCATTGTAAACGACTAAACGATCAAATTAACAATCACAGAATTTTGAACAAACTGACACACCGGAAGATATGCGCTCAAGTCCTCGGTTCTAGAGCCTCGGGAGTCCCTGAGAACTAATGTAAATGAGGTCCAAAGTGGCTAACAGTATGTGTCAAAATACTTACCAGTTATCGGAAGTAGCCTGAGCACCATCGTGTCACCGATGTATAAGACAGAACACAGTCAACAGACCTAATAGCAATAAAAAAAGGTTCAATCACAAACTAACGCCTCACTCCGCAACAAGAAGGGTGCCAACACAATGGGTCACTGCTGGGATGGGCACAGTAAGATGAACAACTGCAGAAGCCAGGGAAAAAGGCATATGTACTGCGGTATGATCGCGAAGTCTGAGCAACACAACGATCCTGGACGTAATTCACATGCACGGTAAGAGCGGAGTTCAAAATGAGTTCCAATTAAGTGTCACCTACGTCATTCTAAGCACTCTGGAGTCTATACGACTTTCAGTATACTATACAACATGGCCCGGCATTAAATATTTGCTTATTGATTTTTTTTGATGAAGGTAAAAGTCTTTTACTATCCGCTTGGATCCTCATCGAATCAAACACCAATAGCACTGCCATTCGAGCACTAACACCATCAACCACTGGCATGCATACCAAAGGCAACCCTGACCGCTAGGCTACGTTATGTTTCGCGGTCAAATATGAACATGACACCGGAATAGTGGACGAACAGGCCAGAATCTGGTTACTAGGGACTTGACAGGGTAGGTTTCTATTGCACATATATACATTTACTACTGTAGCGAGGTACATATAATGGCACTACCACCTTATAACCACAATATAACGTCACTGTCACCATTTTTGAGCTGCGTTAATGGTCATGCGAGGGTGGTGAGGTGTTTACAATGTATGACGCACGCATACATGCGTCATAATACTCGAACATTTTGACGATTCCCAATCAGGTAATGTTACGCGTTGTCACATTTGGGCAGTATAAAGTATCTAATGAGCTATCAGCCATCTGGGCTGCACGCTTTGCGAACACTTCACCTTCATCTGTAGTATGCTCAGACAGCAGAATTCCGCACACGCGTATAATTAGCAGTCTGATAAATCTGTATCGAGTCTCATCGTATTTCAGTGCCGGATATTAAAGACTGCATTGGTTGCTAGACTTCCGGATAATTCACTCAGTGCAAGTGCAGGTGGGCGGTTCACTGACATCCAGTAGTGATACAACAAGAAATGGGTTTGTACACATAAATGTCGTCTTACATATACTTCGAAGCAGCATATGTTTAAAAAATACCACAACAGATCCTCGACCACATTTCTCCTCCCTGCAGAATACTCGCCAACCATTTCCCTACACAGTACCGCTAGTTGATATATGTACTTGCTCCTGGAAGACAATCGAATTCATGCTAGTGTCTGCATCGGAGCCGGCAACGAGTTTGGCATGGTATTCTCGAACGCTGAGGATGAGGCGTGGTCCCAACACAAACATCTGCACGACCGTTAAAATTTGAAGAACACCATCAAGTGTCAAAGTTCCAATAGCACTTGAATTCTACAGAAATAATGAGCCATTGGGTTAAACCAATGTCAACGACAGGTCAGCGCACCAAGAGCGATGGAGAGAGAACAATAAGCTGGAGGCAAGAGACACCAGCAAAGCTAGCACGTGCGGAATTTGAGCAGGAAAGAAAACCACTTTCTCAATTACAAGCTCACCTCGCAAAATAAAGCACGTGCGATTGTATCAGCACTCTGAAACAGTCCCCAATCGTCGATCCTGTCGAAGGGCCGAGGCGTCGCAGGTCACGGAAGTGTTTCACAGCAATCCAGACCGAAAGACACAGTGCGATGACCTCCCAAATAGTGTTGAGCATCCAAACCATTGACATACGAAGCGAGGTATCCCCCTCATAGCTATAACCGCACTTATGGATGCCAGAGAGTATGTCCTCCTCTGGTGTTTGTCCAATGAGCTGTATTCTGCAAATCAGCAAGTAAAACATACCTCCTACAATATACTTGAGTCCTATTGCCGCGATTACCACACAGGCGATGTTAACAGCCAGGAAGATGATAACAAGGAAGATGAGCATGGTTCTGGATCCTTGATACATGGCATATAACCGAGCAATCATGATGACTTGCAGCATCACTCAGTGGAGTCAATATCACTGAGATTTTGTAGCTCACCGCCCAGCGTGGCAGTTATGACAACATTTGGCAAATTTGTTGTGTAGGCCAGAATATTGCCTGAAACACCCAATCAGTGATCACCTCGTACTAGAATCAGACACTCGACTCACACCTGTGTAGTCATTATGTTGAACCAAGGTCAATTGTCAGAAATTCACTCACCCCTAGATATGTGTATTAGTCGGATAGGAGGGAGATTGTTGCGGAATACTCACTGCATCTGTCAGCGAGACAAGTGGCATAATTTCTGTGTGATGCCGATCAGACGAATCGAACACAGCGCATATGAGACATACCCAGAACATTGACGCTAATCGTCAGATATGAGCTATTAGCACAACACCAATCTTCGGCCTCGATACATACACAGAATAAGGTATTCCAACATAGCGTATCTAGAACATTTTAGAGTCAGCGCAACTCGCCAACCACGCTATAGCATAACATGAGGTACGAACAACTAAATACAGCACAGTCATGAGAGACCAGCGTTGCCTCTGTCGCGAATTCATCGTATTCTCCTGTTTATGATGAGACTCTGTCACTCACCCAGATGAGTTCGATCTATAACGCCATTATTAGCGAGTTGGCTGCTCTGGCGATGAGGTCAACGTACCTCTTGTCCGATTGTTAATACTGGAGATATCATAAGAATGGCAGCAGTTTCAGAACAACGTCCTGCTCACCCCAGTCATATACCACCGCGACGCCGGCGGCAACTGCAAAATGCAAGTCGATGTTAGATTGAGACATCACCAATTGATACGACAAACCCTGCCAATAGCTATAAAAAAATTCCGTATCGATGAGCGGCCACCAAATGGGATCATTTGAGACGAAGGTCATACTCGAGGGATGGGTGTGAGCGTGTGGGGGATGTTGGGGGTGTTAACGATCTAGTCATTGTGTCCATGCTAGATATACCACTGTTCAGCGCTTGTGTCGCCAAAACGGTATGATGGAAACGGATATTTGATCCCGCCTCAAGACCCTTGATTGGGAAGTTAGTCTTGCGGTGCAACCTCAAGCGAAGTCATCAAAGTAAATTTTAATTTTAATTTGCAAACGAGTATTACGCACGCGACTACTAGGAAAGTTCCAATCGTTGGCGATTTCGGCAGCTAATTCCAATGCGATTTCCGAGGTGTTTTTGCTGCAGGCTTGCATAAATAGAAGAGTTCTGAAAGAAATCAATCTAACACAGGTTTGAGCGTGATGTGATTGAAACAATAATGTGCACCCACTTCAGCCTTGCTGTACAAGTCCGAGGCGTAACAGCTCCTTTGATGACTCTTATGGAACGAGGACCATCTTGCGGCACAGCACCAGATAAGCCAGACAAGAAACCGTAACACAGAGTGGGTCGAAGCAGAGTAAATAAACTCGCTATATCCAACGCACCATGCGCTTAAATAAGTGGGCAGTGGAGTTATGTTTAGGGTGATGAACAAAGATATGGTTAGTGTAGAGTTATTCTGATACAAAACGTACTATATCCGACGCATCGCACTGCTACTGGTAGATACATCCTGATTCATGAATGATATCTGTTGATTACTTGTGAGAAACCAGCCAGAAATCGCACATGCGAAATAGAATACCTGTAACACGCCGGCAGCCTGATTTCCGATCGTAAAGGCTCATGTTGATGGCCATTGTGTGCATGACACATGAATGGAGGTAGGTAGTAAACGTCGGTACAGTCCAGGACCGGTAATTTTCGAGTGCGATAGACAATTTTTGTTTGTGTGAGGCCATTGTGTCGTCGTCCATCTCGTTTTGTGACTAACTTGGATGAGCGTCTGATACGATAGATCGTCGATGATCGAAATCGATTATCTTTGATGATGCAAAAGATTCCATTGTGAAGTATTTTAAGACGAGAAGGTATTAGTGCGAAATGCACGGGTGTGAATCGCAACCCAGCGCTTCCTCGAAGTGCAAATCCCACAAACGTGTGAAGTTCATTGTCTGCTTCACATCACATTTTCATCAACTTCGGCGCTGCTGTGAACAAATCAGAGGGACCGTCCGCAGGTAATAGAGGAGAGCTGGACACAGGGTTCGTACAGACCGCCTTGGATAAAATACTTACTTTTAAACGCCGATCTTCGTGCACGTCAGTTGATCTTCGGTACACTGCGCCAAGGCAAGAGTTGATGAAATTCGACGTTGACCAGGTCGCCCAGGTTGTGAGACAGTTTGCTCAATACTGAAAAGCCCATAGAGTGGCCAAGTTATGAAGAGTGTTCGGGGCTGTGTGTATGGATACTAGGAGGAATTCTGCGAGATACCTCGCGTAATGAGCTGCATGGTGTCAAAGCATTGAACCAGTAACGCACCTCGACCAAAACCATCTTTCGCATTCTCCTCTATGGCGTGTCTGATTTCCCACCGTGACTAGGGCATAACTCAGAAAAGCGCCAGCTTCAGGAGAACAACCGTGACTGGGGATGAAGGATGACAAACAGCTATGTACCTGCTTCACATCGAAAGCCTGTCAAGACATTCGAGGGTTACGATGGAAACATATTTTCCATCGCAACTTTTCCAGATGGCAAGAGAATAGCAACTGCAACCGCCGACAAGACAATACGCATAATCTTGGCCAGCGGGTCAGGAGACAACAAAGTCATTTTATGGGACACTAGCACCTGGCAGAGTAAAGGTCGACTTATCTTGTGTGGCTCACCCATACCTTGCATCCGATTTTCTCCAACCGGTCTGCTCGCTGTTGCCACCGACAAAGGTATCCAAATATGGGATTTGAACCAACGGAAGCGTCTTGCTCACCTGGATTCCAACAATGCCCACAACAACTCGCTCGCCTGGACTCGCGATAGCGCACAGAGATAAGTGCTTTCGGATTTTATAATGCACACCCTTGTCATCGCTTCGGCTCCCCAGATACTACGGCCAGATGGTTTCCAAGGAGTCCGAACCTCGATGTTGATCTTTTGAAAAACCGGGAAGCTCGAACGGTGTTGGCCTCGGTGTTTTCGGGTAGTGTAAGATGGTCCGAGTAAAGTCGTGCGATGATCGAAGAGTGGTGACGATAGGCAAACTATCGTATTTACTTGGTGGCTGATCATGACAATGAATCAAGGCGATTGGCTGTGAGTACTAGTCTTGAAATCAGAATCAGTGGAGGGATTTTAAAATGTACGCACATATTATTTGATTGCATGAGTCAAGAGAGTGAAATCATATGGTACTTCTATAGCCTGCATGATAGCTGTACCGAGGACTCATCATGACGCAACAGGCAGGCAGGCCAACGGCGGCACCGGACCATGTGTAGAGTGCACCGCTACAAATATTGAAATTGGTGAATCGTATTCGGGCTCGATCGAGAAGGGCATGCGTGGCGGCCGTAATACTCCAGCCGCCGGCCAAGCATGGCGCCAAAGAACATCCAAAGTTGAATCGTTCCGAGTCATTAATCCGAACGTTTAAAAATACCACGACGGATCCTCAACCAAATTTCTCCTCCCTGCAGAATGCTCGGCAACCATTTCCCTACACAGTACTGCTAGTTGATATATGTACTTGCTCCTGGAAGACAATCGAGTTCATGCTAGCGTCTGCTAGATCCTGATTCATGAATGATGTTTGTTCAGTACTCATAAGACACCATTCAGAAATCGCACCTGAATTTTGATTGTAAAAGCTCATGGTGATGACTATTGTGTGCATGACGCATAAGCTCGGAGGTAGATCATGGAGGTAGTGGTAAACGCAGTCCAGGACCGGTAATTTCCGAGTGCAATCGGGCCAGGTGAAGGTCGTGACCGTAGCGTTATTGACGTTTGTTTGCCTTACTGTATGCATGATGATCATTCCACTATTGATCATCTTTGACATTAGATTCAAATTTGTTTCTTCTCTCGCCCACGATTGCTAATCTATTATATATCGATTCATCACGTTTGCATTTGGTGCAGACTTTTTCCGCCGGTCGGTTTCCGCAACTTGCCCAATCAGAAACCCGAGTATCGTGTCCTTCTCGCCATTAATGGATATCTAGAATTGCAAATGTGATCGGTACCAGTGAGTGTATGTATTCATGTGCAGCATCCATCAAAGTCCAACACTATCCAAGTGATGTCGTCCAGGACTGTGTGATGCTACGCCGATTGCTACTTACAATTCTCCTCACCCTTCAGTCGTTTCAACGATTTACTCAAGGTTCATCGAACGAAATGTTTTTAGCAAACAAACAGATCTTCGTATGCATACTAGCGAGACTGATAACCTGCTCTGTCTAGAAGCCACAATGGTTTAGACTTTTGTCACACTCTGCAACCACTTGAAGCACAGACTAACATGTGTCATTGTATCCGCGTGCCCGAGATAGACCCTTCCTCGATTCATTTGGCGCTCTTTCGCCACTCTGCCCGTCCGCCTCTTATTTTCAACAGACTCGGGTATCTCGCCATGAGTGTGGCTCTAAGTGCATGGCGAATTTGAGGCCAGAAATCGAAAGCTGCGGTGTGAGTGACAATCTCATATCTGGTAGAATAACTCTACGCTCTTCGTTGAGCAGAAACAGAACTTACCCTATTATCCCAGAACGCAATTGAATTCGGCTCCCAGTGGAAGCGCATTTGAAAGTCAACATTCTCGGCGACCTGGTGGAACAAGACATTGAGAATGGTGTCGGATTCAGGTTTGGGGACACCGAGCATGCGACGAGTAACGCCAGGGTTGACGTAAACGCTCTTCCAGGGGATGCGAACGACAGGGTGTACAGTTTCGATTGGCTCGCGACGGACGTGGAGGCCAGCCGATTCAGTGCGTGGTTGGAAGCACTTTGTCCATCACGCGCACACGGTATGATATCCACAATCGAACACCAACCTGTCATGGTGTCCATGCTAGATATACCACTGTTCAGCGCTTGTGTCGCTAAAACGGCATGATGGAAACGGATATTTGATCCCGCCTCAAGACCCTTACACATCGGCGGTTCGGAGTTTTGCGTCAGGCAAGACTTCAATCGAAATGTGAATGATGAAAAAGCCATTCGTACGCAGGCCTCAGTGTCATATTGATGCAACAGCGCATCATGGATCCTTAATGCATCAGCCATGCATTAGGAAAGCTCCCGGCTCACCGCTTTCCCAGCCTATCACCCAACTACTTATAGTGTGCGCTCCTTTTTAGGCAGCCTCAATAAGGAGCATGCACATTCCGTTCGTATCGTCGGTGGGTCTGCAAACGAATAGCCAGTTCATTGCTTCTGACTTGTTTTCTGATTTAAGCTCGATGCATGGAACGATTTTGTGAGATCGCGCCAGTAGTAAGCGCACCGTGTTTCCTGATTAAGTTTCTAGGCATCGTCCACTTTCTAAATTTTCATGGACAATCAAGTGCCCGACGTAACACAACCAAACTGCTATACGAATATTCCGATAAGCGATCAAAACACCATCCTTTCTTGAGTCATGAATCTTGTTATGTTTGGATCCCCTAATGCTCATAGAAAGGTCCTTCACTGGATATTGCTCGATAAGAAGATCATCCAATGGGGCGGTATAGGATTTTTACCGATAGGCTCAACAGCGAGTGGAATGGATACGCAATCTTCGTGAGTTATACCTTGCTTTATATTGTTGATGTGACCGATGTCTACGCTAGTCTACCGTGTTGCTTGCTGTTGACATCAGCTTTCTCGCGGTCCCATTCGTCCAGACTTAAACGTCTGCAATCCTTGTGTCATACCTGTCCACTTTGTGTGCCATGGGCTCATTTGTGGTCACACTAGTCTTTGCTAGGCAACTTAATGATGGTCGGCGATACCCCGCTGAACGCGTGGTAAGTCTGCCTCCAGTTGCTTTACTTTTATAGTTTACACCCACCAGGCATCATTCATGTTTGGAATGAAAAGTTCTATCGAGCGACTTGCCCTGATGCTCAGTCTACCGTTTGCATTCTTGATTTGGGGGTGCGTTGCTGGTCAAATGCCATGGGATAGTAGCTCGTTCTTTGACAGTGTAATACCATTTGCTGCGTCATTGTCTATTGTGATATTTCGCACTTCTGACATTGTCACTGTCTCGATTGCATGCCCTATTTGGGCCGCCATAGTTATCCTTGCGACGTGGCCCGCACTGGCTGGCCACATTTGCACCCTAAATCACTGGATAATGCAACGGACCATCCGTCTGACGCGCTGGACTCTGCCAATCTGAAGTGGTATTTCAGATCTGGAATGTCGGAAATCACTGCTAGCTCTTTACGTGTCTAATTTGATGTGATCGTGCTACGGAACTTTACAGAGTATGAGCCAAAATGATCACTATATAGAGGCGACTAGCCGTCTTGATAGTATCTAATTCGAACAGTTATCTTTCGCGCTCGGTAGTCTCTGGCGCCTTTATAAAACTAATGCGACTTGAAGGTTAGATTAATGCAAACAACATTCGTTGTATCGACACCTCTTGCGGTACTTTCTTTTATTACGGCACATCGCCTTAATGGTACAGACTACCCCTCGAGGGAACCTCGAGGCTGCTAAAACAAGGTGGTGTGTTACTGTGTATTTCAGTCACCCTAGACCTGCCCAGACTTGGGGCAGTGGGCACTCTCACACAGTACTTACATCCTCAATCGATTAAGTGAGTAATGTAGTGTGCTGAAGTCATCTTTGTTGACGTCCTGTTAGCATCGACGAGCAACCAACGTCATATACTCATGGGCGCAGGGCTCTCAAGTCACAGCGGACGGCCAGACTGGGCAGCAAGTGCACAACAGCAAGCTGAAGCTGCCTATGCAGCACGCCAGGCATCAGGCGAGGCAGCTCGCCAGGCGGAATACCAGGCAATGGTTGCCACAGTTGCTCAGGAGGCAGCCATGCGCGAGGCAGAAGAAGCACAACAACAATTTGAAGGTGAACAAGTAGAGGCAGCTAGGAGAGCGCAGGCTGCTCGCGAAGAAGCTGAACGACAAATTCGAGAGAGAGAGCAGGCCGAGCAGGCAGAATATGCTGCTCGCGAGGCGTGATGGCGAAGAAGATGCTGTACGAGGTCGAACTGCTCACAAATTTAGTGGGCACAGCTCAGAAATACTTGTTATGATAAGTTTTGGACCTGCAGATGGTGTCTACCCTTTCATTGTATGGATCTGTGAATACCCATGCTCTCTTTGTGCAGTTCAGTCATGGAAGGTAGGGACGATAATATTGGGGTACTGACATCAAATGCATAAATATTCGTAGAAAACAGTAGGGCACATACCGTCGGGCCCTCTTCAGCGACACGATTTCTTCAACTACATAATGCCCGACTTGGATGCCTTTCACTTACATCTCTTGATCTTATTCATCTATCTCGATATCGTTCTCATCTGAATCACTTGAATAAAACTCTGATTCGTCCTCCTCTGTCTGTGGGTAAAGGCCAATTGATTCCATGGCTGTCGGTGACCTAAAATTAAGTAGTCCAAGGGTGTCAACTTTCCCCCTGGAATCGCAGAACTGCTGCAAAGACCCCATGACATGGGTCGGAAACTGGTCCGTGGAGGCGGCCTCAAAGAACCACTGAATTGCAGCTTTGTGATGCAAGTCTGGCATCCATACATTGTCCTCAATACGATGCCATGCGGTTCCAGCTATAGGTCATTTAGTTGCTTCCCGTCGTTAATATACTCGAGCATTAGGTGTACGCACATGGAAAGGCACAGATACCGAGGGTCGGGCATTTGTCGCCCCATATTTGAACCATCTTGAAGTCGCATCTATAGTCACACACAAAAGTAAAGCCCGATAATTCTCGACTGCGTGCAACTTCGATGCGTAATTGCCTGAGGGAACTGAAAAAAGGAAGGGCTGTTTCGCATGCTTCGAAAAACTGCACCCATAAATATCGTGAGCTTTCGGAGCGCAGCGACAACTTACAGCCGTATTGGAATGGTGGCGTCGACCAGGTATCATCCTAGTGAATGTGAAGCTTTTGATATTTGGCAGCAAAGTTGCAACATCCATTAAAACTTCAGAATTCCAGTGAGGACGACACAAATGAAGCTCAGAGAGCGTTGTGTAATATCGAGAAAGGTGCCTAATGAAATTCGGGATTTCTTCGTTGTCGTCCTCAATCTCTGGAGATAACACAGATTGTAGGGGTGCATCCGGAGAAATCATAAACAGCAAAGATTCAGGAAGGCAAACAGAATTCAGCGAGGAAAGGGATATTCCGCTGAATTCTGACAATGGAATGGATCTTAGATCACTTGGAGATATATGCAGCTCCTGAAGCTGTGGGTGTCTCCTGACGAACGAGGCAAGAGTCTGAGGTTCCATTGTGGTGGCAAAGGATTGAAGGTTTGGGAACACGCAGGCGTCTAATGACAGAGATGCTCCACAGTAAGGAAACATTAACCGAATATTTTCCACGTTTGTCGCACAAGCCAAGGCACGAGACAACAACTTGTAAAAGGCGGACAGATAGAGATAAAAGGGTCTGTTGAACGAGCGTGGTTACACGTATGCAGATAACGAGGGCAAGTACTTACCCTCCTGTGAGACTTAGGCGAGAGAATGCTAAACCTGGCCACAGGAGAACTTTGCGGACGGAGATAGCAGCGAGTTTGTTTGAAACGAGGACTTTGCAAATTTTTATCGTTTCACCGTTGCCCGCCAGGGCCAGAGAGCGGTAGAGCCATCGCGTCGCACGGGGTTGGAAGCGATTTGAAACGGTGCATAGAGAAAATAGTGTCCCTTTTGGTAAAAGATGCGCTATTTCGTCCAAAAGCTCGTCTGGGAGGTCAGTGATAGTGGGCATTATCCTGTCTCCAACTCGAAAGGGATGATAACGACACTATTGATGCGCGCGTGTTGTTTGTTTCTATTGATTTCTAAAGCCCTTGACAAATAACACCATCCCAAATTGGCCGAAATTTGGTTGGATGAACTTCATTCCAAGTTTGGTCATCAGCGTCAACGACCTAAGCTGCTGTCACAGTCGGTGCAGTTCGGGATGGACCTGCCTTTTCCATCGGCAACGTAATGTGGCACTTGTTCAAAGTCGACTCCGGTCAGGGCCTTCAATAACTATACATTCTGTCCAAAAATCAAAAGTCACGTGGTAACGCGTTGTTGACAAGTATGTACTGTTTGTTATTATGGGTCCAGCATTATTTGGACACGTTCAGTTTCTGAGTTGTTCAGACATTTAAACTTTTCTTTGCACTTCCATACGGGCGCTTTTTTCAGTCGCGGCTTTTTGTTACGAAGGCCTTACGTCGTTCACGCTTTCACGCATCCAACGCTCTCTCATAAAGTCAGGTCCAAGACCCACTCAAGAAATTATCAACGCTCAACGATCTCACTCATGATTCCTTTTATTCCGACGCTTATTTTGGCTTTTGTTTCGTTTCTATCATCGGCTTTCGTGATTTTTCGCATAGTAATCCCAATTCTTCCGCCTCATCCTTTAAGCAGACGAGTCGCTCCCGTGTGTATTCAATCTTCCCATGAGCTTCAAATAGCTAATCTTTTTTTAGTCCGAGTTTGGACTGCCTGACTATAATTTTCGTTCTCTCTCTTCAGCAGACAAGAGTCACCTGTGGTTGGCTTCCCTTGATGTTCTGGCTCTATGCGTCTTCATTTGGCAGGCATTTAGTGAATATTATGGTGGTCCTGCAGCATATGGCGAGGCCCGTGATGCTGCATCCTCGGCAAGGTTGTGGTTTGCCTTGACAATCAGGCAAACTTGTCTTTTCGTTGTGTCCGCGCTCACGTTGATCCACATTCGTATGGGGCGGTCAGTGTCCTTTGGATCCAAACACTGGATGCTGTGGGCACCCACCCTGCTCCTGGGGCTCATATCTACTGTACTCTCTGGCGTTATCGCGGGAGGAGGTGTCCCAAGCTTCTTCATCGGATTCCTGGTGTATTCTACTACCGTTGCCGTTTTGAGCAGTGCATCATTTGGCAGTCTTGTGTACACGCTCGTGGTGATCCGGCGCAATCTGGCTGCACTTAATGATCCCGCAGACAGCTGGCCACCTGCCAAAGAAGTTGAGGACAAACCCCGCCCCTCATTCGCGACTGAGGATGTTGACGTCCTCAGGGAAGGTAGTTCCTGGCTCACCTCTGATGCGGGCAGTACACATCAAGACTCAGTATCCAACTGGTCTTTCTCGACTCATCAAACGCACCCCCGTTCTGGTTCCCTGCGCGCTGACTGTGCCATGACGTCCAAAACCTCCCTTGCACCTAAATCATCTTACTGGTTCGATCCGCCTACGCCTATGTCTGGTGACGCCTTAATTCCGCCAGTCCCACCATTGCCTTCATCTTATCCTTCATCACCCACAGATGCTTTAAGCTCTGATCCTGACCCTTTCCGTCGTGATGCTCCGGGTCGGCCACGTCTCGGCTCGCAGAGTTCATGGCTGACTTCCCCGTCTGGGTCTCAAATCTCGCACTCTGCATGGTCCTATCCCACCAGCCATCAAGGTGGCATCAGCGCTGTTGATCTTAATGCCGAGCTTCTTCCCCAGTGCACTCGACCCCTGACTCCTGCTCTGTCGAGTGCTCGAGTTCTTGGAGGATACGGATATCAGGGTGATTCAGAAAGGGGTATTGCCTCTCTGGCGTATAACGGCAATGATGTTGACATCTCGATTTATCGGTACGCCTGCTGGATGATGACAATTTGGGTACCTTTGGTAAGTCCTCTTTGTCCGACGTTATGATTGGCTCTAATAGCTTGTCACTAGGTGCTCTCCCTGCCATACATCCTATCTTTCATTGGAAACGGTTTCGTATCTTCTGCCACGCCTCTTCTTCTGGCCCTCTCGGTCACACTGTCTTCGCCTCTCCTTGCCATGAACATCATTATGCGCTCACCCATACCCATCCCGACTGGTCTTTTCGAGGTCCATGAGGAACCTCCCTCGGTCTGCATGCGGGCACCATCTCCGGCTGTCACTCTCACCGACTGCGACCGCGAGTACAAGCGGTCCGGGTCAGTCACAGTTGTCGAAGAGAGACGCTCTGGAGATGTCTGGCTCTCACAAGGGGACGCTGTGGAAGGGAAAGGCAAACTTAGCAGGGCGCTTGGTCTCATGACCCCTGTTCCGCGCCTAGCTGTACTTCCCCCTGATGATGAAAAGGAGGATGGAGAGATGACGCCCCCTCTGCCAATGCAGATCGAGGCTGAATCATTCAATAATTCCGCGTTCCCCAACACCCCCCAGTCTGTGGAATTCGGTAGAATCAGGAAGCAGTCGGTTCAGTCGAGGATTTCAGGCGATGAATTCGCCTCGCGGATAATGATTGCTCAGAGGCATTATTCTGCGCTCGCAACTACGGTGGTTGTCACTGCATCACCAGAGAAGCAAGATTGTGGTTTGCTCACTGTAACTGCTGGCTCTGGCGCTGGCATGGAGGACAGGAAGTCGGTCATTCCTAATTCTTCCCACCTCCGCTCCCGCTCTGTTTCCTCGGTCATCGGTCAGGCGATCACCACAGACTATAGTCCCAGCCCCAGCCGACCTCCGTCTCAACCTCTTCCTCCCACCCCTCCTAATGTTCGTCTTGCGAAGCAACAATCAACGCGCACTCTGATCCACCGAAAGTCATATTCGTCTGGTTATAGCTTTGGCGCAGTCGTCAACGATGATGTTAACGAGATCGACGTGCTCACTGCTGGTGTTCTGCCGCTTCTTGTACCTGGTTTGAGAATTGGAAGTGATATGAAGATCAAGGATTTCGAGTTTGAGTTCGACCCCCAGATCAGCAGCACTGTGACAAAGAAGAAGCGCCTGCCGGCTTCCCGCACCCAGAAGGATAATGGTGACTTCGGTGTGCTTGTCAAAAGAGAGTGGGAAAGTGCCGGCCTGCATTCAACACCTGCCAACAGCGAGGACAGGCCTAAGAAGGCGCCTGCGCACAAGAGACATCACTTCAGTCTTCCTAGGTATGCTAGCCCCTGACTCCCATATTAACATTTCCTGACGTTGGTTGCGCAGTCTCGGTCTTCGCAAGGACACAGCCAACAATTTGAAATCCGAGATTAGTCGCGCGCTTGCCACGAAGATTGGTGGATACGCCACTGTAAACGATGGAAGGCGCAACACGGTCTGGGGTGACGAATCGGTCCCCAACCTTCTTGCACATCCCCCTGTGAACGAGGATAAGCAGCCTGTTCAGCATGCGGCCTCCCTCGATTGCACGACGCCTAGTCGCACTCCTGGTCTTCATGCTGAAGTCCTTCACGGCATGGAAAGTGCACGTACTTCCGTCGTCACCCTTGACACCGCACAGGCGCTTCCTCCGCCGTCCGCTGCATCCACGGTGACCCTCTTTGACCCTATGACCGAATTTGATCCTGCTGCCCAAAGCACGCCATTACACGAAAAAGAATATCATTTTGCACGGAAATATCAAGCCAACGCTATGCCTCGCTCTCAACCGACTTTAAAACGCTCAAGTATTGTCTATATTAAATCATCCGAAGAACGCTCCCAAGTACCAACAGAGCCAGAGACTCGGCCGCCTATCGACCGGAATAACACTAATGACATGTCATCTCGTACACTCGCACCGTGGTCCTCCCGGGTGGTGAAACCACTTATACTCAAGTCTAGCAAGCAGCACAAGGACGCCACAGAGCCCGCAGTGAAGTCGGGCTCAAATTCTCTTCGTACTCTTTCCCTTCTTAAAGATCGTGATTCGAACCATAATAATACTGGCGATGTCGCTGGTATCGGGTTCGCGGGTACACGACCGCTCGTTCTTGGAAAGAAAAAGTCAAAGGCGGTGAAAGAGCACAATGAGAATGTTGCTCCCAGTGCTAGTTCTGTGAACAAGCATCTGAAGCCGCTAAAGCTTAGTCGGACAGAGTCGAGCAGGGTCCGCGGAATGCTTCGCAAAGATGAAACGCTCCCTAGCGTGTTGGTCCGCCCACCATCTGACCGGGTGGAACTGATTTATTAGGTTCGGTGAACACTGACTCGGACTTGAACTTCTAACGCTTCTCCCTCAATTCCATTCCTGAATTCTTGCATTTTTTTCTTGACCGTTTGCTTTTGGTTTTCTTCGCTACCGTATTTTTCGTGATATAATTTTCATTCCATTTCATGTTGCTTTCACGTTTACACATAACAGTTCGTTTTTCATGAAGTTAATGCTCAGAATACTTACCGCACGTATCGTCGACACTGTATGTATAGCTACTACTATGCTTTACCCTTTCAATCCCATATGGTCTTTCTGGTGTCAATTGAATTTGCGCAGTAGTGCAACAAATGAATCGCTAATACTCCAGCGACGGTAAAGACACGTGAATTCACAGTGGTTCGTTCAACAAATTGCACCGCGCTTGTGCGATGCCAATGCCCACTCTTCAGTACTACATGTACTAACACTATACATCAGTGGTAGTCTTAGGCCTAGAAGCTTACCTCAACGAATCGGCGTCAATTTGTTCGGGAACTCGCGGTGAGATAAACTCTGTCATAGGCACCCATCAATACGATATCTAGGCATGCTGAAAAGCTGCCTTTGGCCTCAACGACATCGACTAGAACGACTTGCCAAAAAGGTATTCCAGGAAATCGACGGGAACCCACTTCCGCTATAGATAGTGTAGATCCGCCTTCGGATGGATAAGCATGCGAATGGCACTGAATGCAACCATTCCGGAACCCGGTTTGTAGGGTGACAGCCTGATGGTTGCACATGATTTCGAAGTTCGCAACGCAGTGTCACATAATAGAGTTTCTGTTGTATTGTCTCTTTATTTAGGGACTGAATACTCATGTTTTGCACCCGAAGGCGCTCAACCGTGGCATCAGCTACAGCGCTAACGCGATTTGGTGCAGGTGGAGTAATTCGCATGGGTGGAAGGAAGAAGAACAGCTGGCGTTAAATCACCCACGGTGAGCCACCTGCTGCGTCAGGAGATCGTGACGTGATGTAGTGGTCGACGTCCATCTCGAATGCGCGCAATGGCTAGATTATCGTCAGGCTGTTCCATTATCTACTAGTAGACCTCCATATCCCTCGGCTGTAGTATATCTGCTACAAGGGTTGCGCCAGCCAAGCTATCTCCGCCCTTTAGACAGATATACAGTGGCCATGACTGTGATGGCTTCCTCGCTGCCGAAAACTAGCAACGCTAAAAGCGTCGAGACCGAATGTGTAATTGCCAGTGGCGCATGAAGTAAGATATTTTGTGCTTGCATGTTCACAGTGATGACCAAATTGAAGCGCTTCAAAGTCGGAGGAACCCGATCAGTTCCCTGCAGGGCGTGGAAGGTTGTGGTACCGAATGATGCGGCTCAAACAGTGCAACAATAGCCGTGATGTACGAGGCGCTTGAAATTTGCATTCTGAAGATACGAAAGTTAAAGTTACGAAGGAAGGGGGCCAGACCCTCTCCAAATGATATTACGTTTAAGCCAACAACTAACAGCGACATAGTACCTGTGTGGATTAATCTTAGAATCATAGGGACCAATGAACGAAATCAGCGAATAACTACCAGATGGGCGTAGAAGCAGAAGTCTTCACAGATCTTGAAGGCGTTCCACGGGAGGAACATGAACCGGATAGCCTGGCGCCTAAAGCTCATAGCGCCAAGAACCCTTACGCTTCTGGTATATCTGGGCTATTTAAAAGGGCAGGTAGATTAAGCACCCCAAACCCTAACATACATGCCCCCACAACCTCCCTTTCAAATCCATCCTGGTAATTTTTCCCTCAACGTATCCGGCGTTGCAGGGTTCTTCGGGGGTGACGAAGCCATTTCTGCTATACAGACTATTCATCACTACAAGGCTAGAAGGTTCCTGGGATGGTACAACTCCCCCGGCAGCTGGAACGTCGGCAAGAAATTCGGAAAACTCGCAAAATCCCGTTTCTGGGATGGGCTCTTCCCTGGGCCTGATGAAGAACCCGCCAAATTTTTCGAGCTTGATGGCAAGCAGGGTCCAAAATATGTCGCCTCTAGATCCGGATCCATCCTGGAGCACACCGGCCACCTTGCATACTTGATAATGCAGAAGAGTAAGGAGGAGCTAGGAAAGCAGGTGAAAGGAAGAATCACAAAACGGAATAAAGTGACTATTATCAAGACGCAGCTCGTTTTTGAACCTGCTCAAGAGGAGACGCCGAAAGAGACGCCGAAAGATGAGGAGGAATCACCTAAAGAGACACATAAAGAGGAAGAGGAACTGTATGAGGATACACACGAAGATGAGAAGGAGGCGCCTAGAGAGGAGCCATCTCGCGTGATCCCACCTCGCAGAGGACATCATACGCTCGTTGCAATTCTACCGATAGCCGTTAGCTTCACCGCATGTGCGCTTTGCGGATGGACAAACGACTGGTTCTGCTTTTCGATGATTCTTCTGGGAATTGTCTCAAGTGGCGTATCCTCCCTGGTCATAGGGTCGGCACGCTTAAAGCTGCAAGGCGTTAATTCAGCACCTACAGCTCCACCCGGAGACGGAATGCTGATGGACGGTGATGACATCGTCCTTCTGCTCGGGAAAGAGGAAGACGTCGCCACGATCACAAGGGGCAGGTTCATTCTCGAATATGACCCATGGGTTAGGTGGAGGAGCAAGCAGGAAAAGAGGAAGCGTTCCGTTCCTGGAGACGGAATGAGGTCGTTCAAGTCGGACTGCCATAGCGAGGCGGAAAAAGGTCAAGATGATTCTGGTCCAAAGCAGGTTACCGCATCCCAAAAGCAGATTGCCGCGTCTCAAAAGCAGGTTGCTGTGCCTATCAAGCAGAGTGCTACGTCTCCAAAGCCGGGTGAGGAGCCAGGTGAGGAGCCGAGTGAAAAGCGGAGTGAAGAAGCAGGTGAAGATCCGAGTGAAAAGCCGAGTGAAGAACCAGACGAAGAGTCGAGTGAAAAGCCGAGTGAAAAGCCGAGTGAAGAACCAGACGAAGAGCCGAGTGAAAAACCAGGTGAAGAGCTGAGTGAAAAACCGGTCGAAGAGCCCATCAGGGACGAGTACGCTGCCATTGGATTGTGTTCACTCCTACTCGTCATACAACTTCTCGGCCAGCTGCTCTTGATACCGCAAGGCACATTATTTGGCCAAATCATGTTCCTGTCCTCCTTCGCTGCTTCATGGACGTACAACTTGTACTTGTCCTCGATCGACAACGAGTATATCCAGGAACGATTGATCCTGAAAGAACTTCATCTGGAGCAGAAGCATATGCAGACGTACGTCTTTGGCACGAGAACAACTGCCGCAGTATTCGCATGCCTGATGCTCCAGCCTACTGACAACGTTACACACAAATACGTTGCTGCAGCCAAATGGAAGGACCTCGGTTTCGAGCCAGAAAGTATCATTCGCAACTTCATTCCGAATGATACGCAGGTGTGGGTCACATGGAGAAAAAAGGTTTTGGAGGTGATGAGAATGCGCGATGGCAGTCAAGACACTTGCCGCGGTTTACTCCAGATGAGCAGCGAGGATAAAGAGAAGTTCGAGCCAGCTGACAAACAGCTTCTCAGACGGCTGTTAAAAGACGCTCGAATTGCATATAATCTGGCAATGAAAGAGCAGGGGTGGTTGAAGGAGAATTAAAACAATGGAAAGAATCGAACAGTCTAAAGATATGTGTAACACAAGATGGGCAGAAGGGACCGCACCTTTGCGTCAGGAAGGCACCTCTATGTCAGAGAACTCCACAACCCAGAGATAGTTACTTTTGACACCTCGAAATCCTCAAGTAGAACTCGTGGTCACCACAGCGGCTGCCTACAGATTGAGTGTCAAGCACTCACTAGTAGTTGGTAGACTGCGCAATCAGTAATTAAATTGACTTGGAATAGTAGCAAATTTCAATTCAAATACAACGCATTTGAGTGGGCGCAAGAAGTCCTCACAGCGTAGCGCGCCTGGTGACTTCTATCAAGATCGCTTCCCTACTAGGCCTCGACGTCTTTCTGCATCATCCTCTCATCTGATGCTTAGCTGCCGTGAATTAGGATGTGATGAAGGAGGATCAAAGTCTTTGTCACACGTCATGGCGAGAAGTGATAGCGATAAATAAAATCTGTTGCAAGTGGATCATACTGACCAACTTGAAGCAGACAAGTAATGGAAACGTGCACGTGAAACATTTTAAACAATGGGAGGGACATGATCTATCATCATGTATCAAGTTATCATCATGTATCAAGTTATCATCATTACTGGGCGCACCTGCTGCAACGTAGTGTTGCAAATAGATGCATGAGACCTCAATGAGGATGATGAAGATGAGCCGTACACACTACTTTACCTTGACTTTACCCAGTGCAAGAGGAATGTCGACGGCTCAGGCGGTTGTTCAGGAGCTACCTGGGCGGCCTGAACGGGTTACCAAGACAAGTGGTACAGGCGGTGATGGTAGGGGTGGCAAAGAATAAGGTGGAGTGTGCAGGCCAGATATAATGGGTCGGAATAATGCATGTTCAATATCCAGGTTGTCACGGTGCTAGGCGAATCAGTTCATTCAAGTCAGCCAAAAGCCACTGGTTGACGTGAGTCGTGGGTGAGAGTAAAAGAGGCGACCTTGGAGGACTCGGAGCTGGCGGGACTTGAACTTCGGCTATAGCGGTCGCAAGATGCGCTGGCCTGGGCGAG
>JRHT02000299.1:0-38450 GCA_011800875.2 Suillus brevipes Sb2 | reverse complement strand
CTCTCATTCTTCCTAACAACGACATCCCAAACCCTCTCCAAAGCTCCGAATAGACAAAAAGCAGGAGATGCAGCGCTTGACTCAATGACTCAAAACGTCTCTGCGCGGCTAGATATCCGCACCAGGAAAAGTGCGTACCCTTTCACAACCAACATATGTTTGATTTATACCCAGGGCTTTATAGTCGATTTCCCGCCAACGCTCTTCCGCCAACTCACGACATGCCAAACGGCTGCAAACGAAGAACTCATCCTCATCTAGCATCTTCTCTAGTATGCGCACCAGACGTTCTTTGCTGGCCAAAGCAAGTAAACGGCGTTCGCCTCTACCACCAGCTACCACATGGTGAATAGCGTACATTATAATATGTGATCGGCTTACCCCTCATATTGGCCATATTTCCTCAGGCAATTTTGGACATCTCTCTATCCTCCCCCAACGACCGCGGAAAGCGCAAAGCAACGGCTGCAGAAGACGCGTCTCCGTCTGGCCCCTACGGCAAGTCACGAAAAAGACGCAGCGAAATTCTTGGCAATTTTCAGTCATTACCCAAAAGTCGCGAGTTGTTTTCATAACGAAACGATACATGTTTTTGATGATTATATCAGGGAAACGCCGACCAATGGATCCAGAGGCGTCTCGACACATTAATCCACTCAAGGAGTACTTTGGTTCGTTTAGCAATGTTCTCGCCAGTACTTGAGCTTACTGCCAGCAGACGATGACCTTGGGCTACAGTCGGCGTCTGACGATCCTGAAGACGGAGACTCGGCAGAAGAACACAAGTCTGAACCTGATCAACCGGTAATACTTAGGACCATAACTGCATTCATTGAAGCATCGAAAGAGAGCACTCCGACTATACAGCCAAGCCATTCACAAAATCCCATTGCTTGGATGCTGACGGTGACGGTGACCTCTCTCCGACTGACCTTGCGTCCTTCGGCCAATGATACACTTTGCAAGCTTGTATTCATGTTACACTTTACGATATACGTGTTCTTTACATTGTAAAAAAGTGTGAACTAAATGCGGTCCGCCAAACACTCCTTGACACATCAGAAAAAGCAGAAAGCATGAATTCGTTGCCAATGCTGGCAACTATAAGTTCGAGAACACCGCGGTCAAAGTAAGTTTCGATATGAATCACATTCCTATCAGCTTCTCTTACTAGTGTAGGAGTACTGCAAAAAGCGCATGGTCGCTGATATCACTTCTCCGTGCTAACTATGTTTGATTTTATTTCTATAGACTTGTGTTTCCGAGTTTCAGATCTGGCCCCTATCCTTCTCCAGCACAGAGCTCGCCGACGGGAGACACCTACAAGTAAGTCCACATACTCTTACACAGATTCCTCGAAACTGACTCGGCGCTCTTACATGTCCTCCAACCCTAAGAGACGCTCCACTTCAATAACCTCATTCAACAACCGGAAAATCTCGTCACGTCTCTCCTCTGCCATCAGGGTGAGGATGCATTTGTCGCGACGCGACATTGGGATGGGGGGATGGGGGACCCGCGGTGCCTGCGGATGAGTTCGCGCCCATGCTGCGTTATCTTGCACGATTTCATGCGCGTAATCCCATAGAGCCTGGTGCGAGTCACGATTAGCACGCCAGATATAATGAGAGAGGCTCACCATCGCAGTCGGCGTAACCACAAACACTTGTTCCTCCTCCTCGACTTCCTGCGCTTGCACCTGCACCTGCGCCTGTCCTTGCTCCTGCACCTGCGCCTGTCCTTGCATCTGAGCCTGACGAACGGGATTGTGAGTGCCCGACTTTTTTGTGAAACTGCTAACTGACAATGTTCCCTCCAGCGAGCTTAAAATACGATGCCTAATTAGGCCGCGTGTAGATGAGATGGTACGCACTTACATCGTTCGCATTGTGGTTGATGTATTGCATCTATTAGATTCCTCGTCAGTCCCCTCATGAATGATCCATTGCCAACGACTTACGTTTGCGTTCACCCCAGCCATGGCGAGTAATCGATAACGATATACCCTACAATCGTTCTGGTAAGTTAAGTCACGCTTTACATAATCCGAGAAGCTTCTGATGTTCGGACCTAGACCCGGCCTTTACAACTCTCAGCGCACCCAATCGGGCCGGTTCCAAGAGATCACTGCCTACACGCCCGTACTACAGAATCTTATGGTACGTCTCTTATTTTCATTCGACTTTCGCGGGTCACTCACCTGAAGGTCAGCAGCTGTATCGCAAGTTCTACTCTTCCAGCCACTCCAAGTCACAACTACCCCTCCCGCCATTCCGCACTACCTTCGGTGCTCGCGTGCTCTTTTGAGTCTACTCTATTTGGGAGACGTAGGATGATTGTGGACCAGGAAGGTTGAAGGTCACCAGCTGGTCTTGCTCCTCCAGCCAGTCTGATTCACAGCTACGTTAGCCATCTATCCCCATTTCTCCTTCCCTTACTCTGTTACATTTCCCAAGCAAAGACTTTCGCTGACCCTTTTCACAGGCAAGCGCCTCATCTCAGGCTCCTACGACTAAACCATCCGTTTCTGGGACATCGACACTGGCGAGATGAAAAAGTGCCTGCAAGTCAAGAAGCCTGTGAGCTGTGTGGATTTCTTGGCGGAAGAAGGTGTGTCATTTTTTGATACGGTGCATTATGCGTGTTTGCGTGTTTGGAGCTTATGTGCCGAAGAGGTTTTCGTGGTTGGGTTTCATGATGTTGGGTGCGTCCATTTGTGTATATCTCATACTCGAAATAAAATTATACACCACAGCCGCGTTCACCTTTTTGCCTCCGTCACATTCACGCCTCTTCAACAACTTGCCGGACACCTAAACGGTATTCGCGCCGTTGCGCTTTCCTCCAAGAACCTCGTCAGCGCAGGCGCTGACAAGGCTCTCGTGTGTTGGGATTGGCACGCCGGGACGAAGATTGTGAGGTTTGGACAGCAAACAACAATTAACATCGGTGTGCAGATCGTCCAAGGAGGCACAGAGGCGGAGGGAGAGCGTGTGGTGGGCGTGACTATCGATGGCATAGTTCGAGTTTTCTCGATCAGTACGTTTCTGGTTTCTTTGATATCGAGTTCCTCTCCAAGTGATCCGTATTGGCTTGAGACTGTCAAGCATAATGTGGACGCCTACCCAGATGCCGATCCTTACATTCCCAATGGCTGGGGCGCTCAATGGTTCTCCAACCAGGACAACTTGTGCGCCATTTTCATTTTCTCTGCACGCGGTGCACCATAGCTCATGAGCGTCTAGCTATTGTTCCATTCGCAACTTGATAATCGACCTTAGGCAAATCCCTGCATCAACTTCTGCAGTTGGTTTGCACTGGCAGGTTTCGCAAGCCACTTCGCTCATCAATACCGTGGTCGAGATGTCCACCGCTTCCAATAACAATCACCAAGTATTCGAAATGGGCTGTCTCAGATAATCTGATGAGTTGGATGAGTTGGACGGTTCTACATCAATAGTCTCCATAGGGGTAGCGCCGATGTTCTCATATCTATAGAATATTCATGTTCTATTTTCCTTGGGGCTCCGCTGTGAGAATGTGCGCTCAGCGCCTGGCGAGCGCCCAATGAATGCCCGCTATAATTCCCGACTGCCAAAACTTTACATTTTGTCGATATTATTTACAACTAAGGCAAATTTAAAATGTTGTGGAGTGGGAAAACTCCCGTTATTATATAATATTTGTCGGAAAATGTTTCCGCAACTCCAAATTTTGGATTTATCATTGGATAAATAGGATTGTGAAAGTTAACATTTGGGCCAACATTTCGCGCAAAGGAAAACTTTGAGTATTTTATACATTTACATTGGCATCAAATGGGTGTCGAAATGTGTTGTTGTGCTTTGTTATTTTGCCGTCAGTCTAAATTTACTATTGTTCCGGTAATAAAATTCAAAGTACGAATGGCTTATTAGTCATTCACATTTCGATTGAAGTCTTGCCTGACGCAAAACTCCGAAACCGCCGATGTGTGAGGTGTGTCAATCGCGGTATATTTGATATCATCCGGGTGTATGCGTGTCTGGAAGAATGAGTTTGTCATGTCAATTTTTCCGAAAATTTTACCCTTAGCGCAGTCGCGCAGGATTTCATCAATGCGGGGCAAGGGATGGTTATCTGGGACAGTGTTAGCGTTTAAAGCACGATAATCATCTACCCAGCGCGGTAGCGCTGTTGGGTCCTTTTTTGGTATGAGGAACGCTGGTGAGACGAAAGGGCTCGAAGAAGGTCGTAGTCGACCCGCTGCAATGTGTTGGTTCAGTAGCGTATCCCATGCCTCGCGGTATTTGCATGGCGTATTGTAACGTCGACATTGAATAATTTTGTTTGGGTCCTTTAGCGTTATGCGATGGACGATATCTGTTGGTAACTGGTTAATGTGTGGGATATCCTCTGGGAAGCGGTCAGCATATTTTCGACGCATCTCTTTGTTGAGACGCTTGAGGTGCTCTTTGTTGGCCTCGATACACGCGAGTGTAGTGATACATTTGCATAGCAGTTCAACGACGTTGGGAGCTTCAGTCGTTGTGTTCTCGTTGTTTATGCGTTGGGTCAGGACAGACTTGAGTTCGACAACAGTGTCTTGACTCTCGAAATATGTGAGGACATGACAGAACCATGCCACAAATGCGTCTTTCGAGCTGTCAAAGTCCGCTGGTTTCGAGACCTTAAAGGCCTTGGAGGTGTAGTGGTAGAGTCGGACATAGTGAGTCGTTATAGGGGTTGTAGGTGCCGTGGTGTTTAAACCGAAGAAATGTGTATAATGATTTTGAGTAAGTTATATAGGTGTATAGGCGAATTCAAGGGGTTTTTGAGAAGGAATGTGCAAAGGATATCCAATGAGATTAGTCGCAGGCTGAATGTAATGTCACACTTTTGTCAGACATCTCAGAATCGAGGCGCAACTCAAACAACAACAACAACAACAACAAAGACCTAGATACTGAAAGAATAGACCAGTACGACATTAGAGAATAAGGAGTAAAACTGATACTGCGAAAGTGATGACACTCCTTTGCCATCATGTATTCTTCCAGATTTCTTGTTGACATCATGCGAGGGCCGTTTCAGTTAGCAGTCTCCGGATGTCTCTCGCAATGTCCAATTTTCACTGGGTGTGACAGCTGTCAGCTAGACCACCTGGGCTTCCCATTAAGTAAGCCTTATAATACTGGTTAATTATGTGCTGTGCTTACTATGATTAGGCTTAGTTGCAGTAACACTCAACACCAGTATTAAATGCTGTCCCAAATAACCCAGGACCTTTGGTATTTGGTGTAGGCACTGTCAGCACTGTCTGCCACTGCCTAATATGTCATCCTGATGCTCCCCGCCATGCGTTAAGCTTCCAAACTAGGTGAGTTTCTTTTCTCACACCCCTTGCCCTTCGCCACCACCACCAACAATGTCTACAACCCATTCTAGCCATCGACGCAGGCTCCTGGCATCCCCACCAGCATTTTTCACCAACATCTTACCTGGATCTGTCTGTTGGACAAAGCACAACGGGTCTGGCCGCCGGCTAGGTGAGTTCTTGCGCACCCTTTGCCCTTCTCCACCACCACCAACATCAGCTCCCACCCATTCTAGCCGTCGACGTAGACTTCCTGCGCTCCCCAACAGTGTCTCTCACCTCCTCCTATGTGGATCAGTGTGCTCTATGAAGCACAATGGCTCTGGATGCCACCCTCACCTCTCCACAACCTATCTACCACTGTGCTGGGACCAAACCACTGCTATGAATGCCACCCTCATTTCTCAAGTAGACCACCCCCTTTACTCATTGTTTGTAGTCTGACTGTATGGGACTTTGTGCAATGAAAAACCTTTGAATTCATTCAGACAAGTGACAGATGAAATATTTTGTATCTATCGGACTAGAACTGAACTGACAACCCAAAGATGGTCTCTAATGTATCCAACAAGGCATCTGGATTGAAGACGTTTGGATTGACGAAGATGTCAGCGGGATTGATGAAGTCAAAGGTGCCAGTATTGGCATTGTTGAAAGCCCTGGTGTAGAAACTCGCATATTTCTGAGCGGGTATTATTGAATTCTCTCACTTTCCAAACAACAACCAGCTCTCATCCTTAGGACAAGTCTCGCACATTCACGCACTTTTATTGTATTTTGCAGAAATCTTGTGTGCACGCTTTGCATCTCATCCTATTGCCCATATCCTGTCCATTACATGTCTACTGGAGTTCATTGGTGCGTTTCCCATATTATTTCCATTTATCTGACATATCTCCAAGCTCATACTCATGCCATCGCGCTTCGTGTGGTACCAAAACCCTTATTACATATTTTCATGCTTATATTTTGCTTACTCGGCTTGCATCTTCGGGCCTGCACATCTAGCGATGCTTGCCATTTTACATATATGCTGGACTTTATGTAGATGTTCTGGATCAATTTTCCCCTCTGCTACTCTCTGTGTAGTAGTCAAGCTAGCACTTAGAATATATTTTCCCTCACTCTCACATCTCGCACAGCACACTCCAGATCATTATCAAGTGCTATTGGTGTGATCTCTCTTGCATATAGCTATCCTTGGTGCTGTCATATTCCGTTCCTGAAACCTTATTCGTCCGGACCGGACGATCCGGACCTGGCCTAGACTTCATTATCTCGAGTCCCCATTAGTATGTGCTTCTATTCTACCCCTATGTGCCCGGACCTTCTTAACAGTTAATATCCGACTCCATTCTGATCCTTTCCATTAGTCTATTCATTTAACTCATTCCCTTTGTTCTATTTGATATCCGGCTCCACTCTCGATCGTCCGCAGTTTATTCTTTCGACTTAGTCTCTCTAGTACATAGCATTAGCTTCCGGGGGCTGCGCTTCGGCCGGATACCCGTTGGAAGTACTACAGTATATAAACCCGCTGTAACCCATAGTATTTCTCACTGGGGGCAATGACCAATTTGCCCGTGGATCAAAAGCTGATCCCAGTGTGATCCCAGACAAACTTGGGTCACCTTGAATCCTCATGAAAAATAATAACAACAATTTAGTTTTTGCATTTATTTTTCATAGTTTATGTCAGCTTGAGCTATATTCCCACATGTAAAATTTGTTCAGGATATATACACATTTTCACCAAGTATATCATTTACTCTGTTGTATCTTTTTGCTTTAATTTTTCCCTGGTGTGATATGATGTTCGCATTTTCAATAAGTTATGAGCTTACAGATTGAATATATTTAAACTGTAACCGTATTGTGTTTAGTCTTTTATAGTTGGAATCAAGCTAACAGATTTTTGTCTGTGAATGCAAACAAAATATTTCTTTAAGTCTTGACACATTCTCAATAGTGTTTAATTTATATCACTTTGTGTTTTTCCTATGTCTATGCTTTTGGTCCTCTGATTTGTAGTAACAAACACAATATTTGTCAGCTCGAAAAAACAAGACAAAATGTGAAAATAATATATACTGCGTACTGGAAACAAAATTTGTGATAAGATAAAATCAGACTTATTTTTGTCAGTGAATCAAATTTTGAACAAAGTCGACATCGACAGTCAAGAGTGAACAGTCAACATACATATTGATTATGGTTTTGTCAGTGAATCAAATTTTGAACAAAGTCGACATCGACGTCTAAAATCAAATCAGACATATTTTTGTCGGTGAATCAAATTTTGAACAAAGTCGACATCGACAGTCAACAGTCAACAGTTGACAAGTAAACATACCATAATCGATATGTATGTTGACTGTTCACTCTTGACTGTCAATGTCGACTTTGTTCAAAATTTGATTCACCGACAAAAATATGTCTGATTTGATTTTAGACGTCGATGTCGACTTTGTTCAAAATTTGATTCACTGACAAAACCATAATCAATATGTATGTTGACTGTTCACTCTTGACTGTCGATGTCGACTTTGTTCAAAATTTGATTCACTGACAAAAACAAGCCAGATTTTATCTTATTACAAATTTTGTTTCCAGTACGCAGTATATATTATTTTCACATTTTGTCTTGTTTTTTCGAGCTGACAAATATTGTGTTTGTTACTACAAATCAGAGGACCAAAAGCATAGACATAGGAAAAACACAAAGTGATATAAATTAAACACTATTGAGAATGTGTCAAGACTTAAAGAAATATTTTGTTTGCATTCACAGACAAAAATCTGTTAGCTTGATTCCAACTATAAAAGACTAAACACAATACGGTTACAGTTTAAATATATTCAATCTGTAAGCTCATAACTTATTGAAAATGCGAACATCATATCACACCAGGGAAAAATTAAAACAAAAAGATACAACAGAGTAAATGATATACTTGGTGAAAATGTGTATATATCCTGAACAAATTTTACATGTGGGAATATGACTCAAGCTGACATAAACTATGAAAAATAAATGCAAAAACTAAATTGTTGTTATCATTTTTCATGAGGATTCAAGGTGACCCAAGTTTGTCTGGGATCACACTGGGATCAGCTTTTGATCCACGGGCAAATTGGTCATTGCCCCCAGTGTCTTTAGTTCGAATATCATCTTAGACTTGTCCTTTCCTTGTGTCCTTCGGACCTCCGGCCTAGTCTTGTCCTCCACCTCCGAGCCTCGGGATTATATCCCTAAGGCTAAACTCCTCCGTCCCGCCTTCGGGTAACTTCTATATAGTTCCGGACATCGTTACCTCTCGTCCGGACGACTCTTATACCTTCGTCCGACGTTATCCGCCCTTTGTAAATTAGGGGCACGTACTCGGGTAAAGGGCGCAGCGCACGAGCTGAAGCCAAGCCCCTCCGGACCACCCGTTGAGCATAGTCTTAACAGGTGCACTTTGCACGTCTCGCCTTATCTCAGCCTTTCATGCACGCTACTGCATCGCGCGCGCTATCCCCTTTTGGCACTTGCACTCGCGCATCCACTTCTTGCACTCCGCACTCTCTCGCGCTTCGCGCATTTGTCCATTTCTATCCTTCCCTCATTCAGAGTGGATTTCCCTTAGCTCAGTAGCTGTCCTTGGGTCGAGACCTTTACTCGCATTCAGGACTTACTGTTCCATTATCCCCCTGTGTTTTCCCCACGGTTCAGATTCCTCTTCTTCACCGGTATTGGTGAAGTTGGCAGAGGCACTAGCCTCAGCATTGACATTGCTATTGGTGCTGGTACCAGTATTAGTGCTGGTGTTGTCATTTGTGTTGGAGCTGGTGGAGTTGGTACTGATGTTAGCACTAGGGATGTTGGCATTGGCAGCTGGGCTGGTATTGTCTTCATCGTCCATCTCGATGGTCTCAGTGCTCTTATATATCTTCTTGCAACAACTTAATCCATCTGGAGACCTTGCCCGCTTCTTTCCCTTGTCTGAGCGAGTCCGGCGGTGGTGGTCATCATCAATTTCTTTCCAACAGATGGCACAAGACTCCCACTTCCGATGAATCATTTCAAGGTCAGGGAGGGCGCTCGAGGCTTGGCTGAGGTTGACAAAAGGGATATTGGCAGGCCAACCTTCGATAACAACTTGATAGCGCTGGACAACATTGCGAAAATAATTTGCCCAGTGCATGTTTGCATTTGGGTCCTTAGTGATTGCCACTACATGTAGTAATTAGATATATAGTATGAAAAATGTATTGAAAGAAATATCACCAAGTCCCTTCTGAATTTTGTGGCGGATTGCTGTGTGAACATCAGAACAAGGCTTTGATGATTTTTTGCAGCACCTGTCAAGTAAAGGAATTTAGTGCGCCAAGCAAAGGTACAAGCAAACATACCTTTCATGCTCTGAACAGCAAAACCTTCCATCTTGCTAATTAAGTCTTGATTATCGATATTCATTACAGACACCATAAAGTTGTCCACACCTTCGGTAGCAAAGACAACCCCACGAAGAGGGAGGTCCATGGACCCACGCGCCATGTAGAGGATTGCCTCAGCTCCAGTACGGCTCCTCAAATTATTGAGCTATAAACTGTGTCAGTGAATCCAAAAAGAAGATGGGTGGAGGACTCACCTCATTCTCAATGGCCTTGAGGGTCTGCATGACGTCATTCACCTTTGACTTCGTTGAGATTTGGATGCCAGTGGCTTGTGTCTCTCTGTGCTTGCAGTACTTGAGTAAAATCTTAGCCTTCTTGTCATCTGTGAGCTTTGATATTCCGCATGGTGGCTCTTGACGAGTTCTTGTAGGACATCATTGCCCATCAACCCTTGATGGTGCAGTAAGTACATTGTTGGATAAAAAAAATGTCGTCAAACTATGTACCGTTCTCTTTGTTATCATGCCATTTTTCCCAACAGAATGCATTCCACGCACTCAACTTCGAACACTTGAATCTCATCATCCCCTGACCCAAACATAAGTTGTTTTGTACATGACAGAAACTTTTATGATGTGAAGACGCGATGAAGAACAATCAACTCAACTCCAGGGAAAAATGATGATAAATGGGGGGGACACAAGGAGCTGATATAGTGACCGAGTTGCGTAGCCTAGGCTGCTATGCTTGCATAGACAAGCGCGTTCGATCCAAGGGGAAGCAAGGAAACAAATCCACGGGTCACGCAGCGACTCGTTTGAAAGCTAAGAAACACGCGAAGCTAATGGACGTCGCGCGCTGTAGGCGCACGGGCGTGGGAACGCGTGACATGAAGTGCAGAAAACACGAAAGTGCGAAAGTGCGGAAAAGTGTAATGCAATGGATAAGAGCTCAATGATAATAGGAATAATGTGCTGCTAATAGCTTCTAAGTCTAGCTATGGACATGCTGAGAGGTCAAACAAGGAGATGCAGTAAGATGTGTAAAAATGCGAAAAAGTGCAGAGCTATATATCTAGCTAAGCGCGCTATGCGAGGCTAAGCCGATCCGAGTATGAAATATGTAACAGTCTTTGAGGTTCACTCCAGCGCATTTTAGGGGGCAAAGGAAATGATATTCATTTGGTGTAAGCCCAGCTGAGAGAAAGTGAAGTAATGATAAGGGAAAGGATGGTAATGATAAGTTTTGGGCGAAGGCGCGCAGCGCTTTCCAGCCCCAAGGGAAACAGTCCAAACCTAAGGGAAGAAAAGGTGAGCTGTGATTCCCATATACCAGGAGTCCGACGATGCATCCAGTGAAACTCGGGTACCCAGTTCTTAGGAGATGGACGAGGGTGACTTACCTCTGCAAGTTTCAGTGTTGCGATCAGCGCACTGATGGAAGGGTGAAACGAAGGAATTATTCTTGGATGTTAGGAGTGGCTTGCATGTATGGGGCCAGGATGTGGGCATGCCTCCGCAGGTACACGAGGAATGTGTCGCTTGCCCAACGTCCTTTAACCTTGACGACATCGAAAGGAATGTTTCATAGAAGGTATTCTAGGGTGGAATTGATGCGGATGCCGTGGCCGTTCACTGGTTTGCGACCTGCGGCTCTGGTTGCAGATGCTAGTCTGTTCAGGAATTTCATCTTGGTGAGGGGCCGGTGGGAGTCTGAACCTGTAAGAGAATAACGCAGTGTTCACTGGAGGGTCATTGATGCGAATATGGTTGTTGAAGGCTTCTTCAGGGTCTGAAGGGCCGTGCTGTTGTGCCCAGTGCACATCTTCTCCTTCTAATGCTGACTTGGTGTGTGGAAGGTGAAAATTCTTTGTTAACAGGTTCTGTCTGTCTCAAACATCTGTGATGTTGTTGCGGGTGACATGCAGGTTGAGATCAAATGAGTCAAGGCGGGGTACCGTGAATTCACAGGCTCTTGCAGTGGCATAGAAGGTCGTCGTTAGGCAAGAGAAACTGACGCATCTAGTGGGTTGTTGAGGTCAAGTTGGTCTCTTATGGCTGTGATTAGCTAGACGGTGTATGGTTCACGTTTGCTTCATTGTGCACTGGATGGGGTGAGTGAGACAGTTGCCTTCAGTAAAGTCTTGATCTGCATGTCGTTAAGGTCCCAGGTGATGCTGTGGAGTACGTGCCATGCCCACACACCAAAGATGTAGTTGGCGATTGTTGTCCTGGAGTAGTTCCCTGCCATGGCCGATATGAAAGATTCGATCAGGATGCTGCTGGCTGGGGCACGTTGGGTCTCTGGGATGGATTTGCTGTCGCAGAACACATGGTAAATGAGGAGGCCAGAACCGTAGGACTCGCGAGTCCCTTCTGAGTATCCGTGTAGCATAACGTCACAGATGCATTGGATGTCGGAAGGTGTCAGGGGGACGGTGAAGATGAGGAATCGTGAGTGGGTCTATACTGAAAAATATATGATGAGTCGCCTGCAGTAGTCCTCGAACGCGAGTAGAAGTCAGCCCAAGAGGATCTTTACTGAGTCTTTTCCTCGAGTAGATGCGAGGGGATGTGCTGAACAAGTCAGCAAAGGAATCTGCGCAAAGCGCGGGTGCGAGGCGCCTTGTAAATGCGAAGCGCGCGTTAACGCGACGAAAGGCGAAACCACGACGTAGGCGGAACCACGAGGCGGAACAAGCGCGCTATAGGGGGCAGTGAAGAGGCGGAAGTAGCGTGAAGGTCTCTCAAGATTTTCTCAAGAGAGCTTGTTGCAAAAGAGTAGAGAGTCGCGCAGTGGTTGTGTTGCAATGAATAGAGATTGATTCACAGTATACACTGATGCAAGATGGTGGGATGTAGTGAGTAAGTAAGTAAGTAAAAAATCTCTCAGAGTCCTCATGTCTAAGGTAAATGTTCCCAGGTGCTGAGCCGAAGCGGAAGTGAAGCGAAAAAGAGTTGTTGTGTTGTAGAATATGGAAATATGTGTAAACAGGCGAAGTATATAGCTAAAGTCAGTTGAAAAGATAAAGGAAAACGCACCAGCGGATCATAGAGGGACAGGACAGGACGTGCGGAGGACAGGCGACTTGGAAAAGCGAACGCGAAGGTAAAGCGCGAAAGCGCGCGCAAAGGTGCCATAGAGGCGCGCTATAGGCACCAGACGCGCGGATGCGCGGATTAGGCGGAAGCTTCGCGCGTTTAGCGCGTTTGTGTCGCCTTGTCGCATATAGCGCGCATTAGTGGAGACGAAGTGGAAATACGGCCTTTGTGAGGCTACTCGCAATGGAGTCTCTACAACGGGCCTTCCTTGCACATCTTTGGTTGATCGAGAGGATTCTGGCAGCCATAGATGGAGCCGATCCTTTGCGCTGCAGTGAGGACGGTGTAGAGACTCAATCCTGAGTAGCCTCACAATGGAATATATTGCAATGTAGGTCGAGTCTACAATATTATGCATGCAACACGACATTAGCGTGATAAACACAACATTCGCGCGATGTGCACGCACTTTAGGCGAACATTCCCACACCTAAGCACCATAGGGCGCCTGACTTCCCAGTGTGTTTTCCCATGTCCAACCAAGTTCCCAGGTGTGTATTTCTCCATTTATCACTTATTTCATTATCATACCATGTTTATTTTCACTTGGTACACATTTGGACACATTACCTTTTACCATCACTTTGAACTATTACCACCTACTACCATCATACACAGTTATCATCTCCGAGTTTTTATCTATGTTTTGAATAATATCATTGCAAGCCCTAGTAACAGTTAGCTCTAGTGGCTATATCCACATCAGTCGTCCTATCAACATATCAGTTCACGCCTTAACATCTCTCTAAGTCTCGCCATCGCTTGCATACTGCTTTCGCCCAGTTCCACTTTTCAATGTGCGCCTATAGCGCCTTTGTTCCCGCGCTTTCGCCTTATTGTGCGCCTCGCGCATTCCCCCTAGAGTTGTTACCTGTGGATACTCGCTTTCTCCACTTCCCCTAAGGGACGAACATATCGCACACATATTTCTTCCCTTCAACATTTATATCAGCTGCACCCTCAGCTGAGTTGAAGATCCTTCAACGGAGGGGAGATGGAGTTGGAGTCAGGTCAGTGTTATATGCTGTCATTTGAGAAATGTGAGTGGCTGTTTCACAAGCTGAGTAGCCTATTCAACTTACTAGCCTTGCGATGCTTGGTGGAGCTTTTCTCCCCTCCGCTCGAACTCGCGGTTGATGAATGCACGGCGTTGGAGCTCAAGGTTGGGGTGTTCTTTGCCCATTTCTCGAAGCGATTGACTGGCAGCATGACTTGGGGATGGGAAGTGGGAGTTATGGTTGGACTGAGTGAGAGTGCGGCTACTTCGACAATGATGAGATTCACGATCACGTGGGGAAAACCCACTTCGTCATTGTCAGGAACGATCACATCAGGATCAACAACAGTAGGAGCGGGTGGGTCTGGCATAGGAGTTGGAGTTTGAATGATGGGGGGCCGAGTGGAGGAACTGGTTGTGTCGGGTTCTGAGATGTCGGAGATGAACACTTGGAGTTCACTTGGGATTGGGATTGGGATTGGGATTGGGGGAAGTGTATCACATGCGGGGAGATATATCCCTCTCGAGGGACCGTCTGCTGGGTTTTCCTTGCTCAGGATGTATCGAGTAAGTACTGTGCATTTGGTACTCGTGATGACGTGATGAATGTGTTTGAAGATGGCATTAGTGGTGCAGCTGCGGCTACATCCCTTCCACCATCCTTCCACAACCCCTTGATTGTCGCCATATACTTTGAAATGAATCCCGGGGGGCAGGCCATGATGATAGTGTGAACGAGGAGTTCGAAGCCAACACTTTCTGCCCATCTGATATCCCGTCCATCTCGCTTCCAGCTAGGTGTGAGGATCCAGGCTCTCCATCTCCTGTTGATGACGATTCCAATGCCATGACCAGAGCTAGCGTCCGAATAGGTGTTGAAGTCATGTACCACGCAAGGTCCTAGGATAGGGCGAATGAGGTTGGGGGAACTGAGGGTACTTTCCACCAGTTGATATCTTCGAGGGTGCTGCAAGGGGGAGTTCTGGGCAGGTGTGGGTGCTCTCCAAATATGCCCAGCATGCATTCCAGGTTCGTGAGGTAAGCACGACCCATTGGGACGATAAGGCAGGCATGCAGCAGTTTTCCATAGAGCTTTTGGACCTCGTGGAGTGTGTGGGTGCGCTTCGACTGCCACGTGTTGACCGCGGTGAGGTACTTGGCATGCTTCTCAGCTGATAAGGCCACAGTTTGGTCTTCAATGCTCCAGGTAAACCCAATGAAAGGGGGGGTGGGGCTGAAAGATTTGTCCTTCGATAACTCCCAGAGGATGCCGAGGAGTATGGAGAGGTGGTCAATGTCATCCATACAGAAAGAAAATTGCAGGTCTTCGTGTGATTGTGGTGAATGAGCTGATAAATCCAAGATGGGAAAGTACACGTCTTCATCGAACTCTTCTGTAGAGCCATTTGGCCAGATTGCTCCTTTAAACCATTTGCGCCCACCTTCAATGATGACACCCTCATTGTTGGCAATGTCTTTAGCCCAGGTTTCACATGACTTATTATACTCGGCCAGGTGTTCTTTTCTGATTCAGAAGAATAAGTGGTCATCAACCCATTTGGATAAAGGGCCAATTCCCTTGGCACGAAAAATGTCTGCACCTGCATCTGCAACAGTTCCGTAGATCCCCGCTGATGGGCCAAACCCAAAGCAAAAGATGTGTCAACTGCAAAGATGTCCTCCCCTAGGAGACAGATTGCCAGGCCCAGCCATTGAGATGAGTGCAGGGGTACTGTTCTGTATGCCTCTGCCACGTCTCGAACAGCTCCTTGTGACCCTGGGGGAAGACACCATATTGTTCTGCAGATGGTGGGGAAAGTTCCGTATGTGCAGGGAAAAAGATCGGAATCAACGCGTGAATTAATGGAACTAAGGGGGAGAGGGTCTAATGGGGTATGATAGGTTTTGAATGAGACGAAATTTACCAGGTTTGCCTGGCTTCGGAATAATGGACAAAGGAGCTGTTTGGAATTTACCAATGATTGATTCGAGGGTTGCAGCATTAAAAGGGCCAATAAAACGACCCTTTGCAAATTTGTGATTGATGATGTTTGCAAAGGCTTCAGAATATTCCTCGACAGATGGGCTATTAGGTGGTGTGTATGTACAGGTAATAGGGGGGATCCCCCTAGAGAAACCAGATGCGAGACAAGCAGGGACAAAAGGGTATCTATGTATAAGGCCCATCTCTTTGAGGAGACGTTGCCATTCAACTGGGTTATAGGGAGTGTGGGCCTTAAGCTTTCTCGCTTTGAGGGCACTTCTGGGCTCTGTGCTCCTTGCTTCCACATCCAGAGCATTCATGTGATAGCTCGTGGTTGGTGGCTTGGCAGCCTTTGTGGCGTTGCCACTTGAGGCAGAGAGGGAGGCCTTGGAGGTTGGAAATTCAGCTGTCTTGGGCTCGACGACAATGGCCATTGGACCCATCCCACAAGTTGTGGGATTCGCACTTTTGATGTTGTGTGTGAAGCGGCCCAGGCAGACTGCGCAGGCTGAATGGCCGCGTGAGCCTGCACTGCGGGAAAAACTCCTGCGTCATTGACGCTTATGGGAGCTGCCCCATGGAGATGGGGTTCTGCTTCTCCTTGGCTCGGAGATGCCGCGAGATGGGGAGCGTGAACATGAGTTCCTGTAGTGGTACTCTTCATGGCCAGAGTCTCTAGGATCACGGTAGCTCGACCTCCGATTGTGGCTGTAAGCCATTGGGGTTGCTCTGCTCGAGGGCTGTGGCATGTAACCACATATGCCAGAAAGGTCATGCATCCGTGTTGGATAAATTGTGGGCATCCGCATTGAACGAGTTGCGGGCATCCGCGGGAATGTCATCGTGGGCGTTAAAAGATAGTTGTTGGTCATTGAGCCGAATGAGGGTTATGTTGAGGTGGGGTGGATGAAAAGGTTCCAAGGTTGGTGAGGAAAGAAAACATTTGTTAGTGGAACAGTTCAGACATAGTATTTACATAGAGGGACCCACCACAATTAAAGCCTGAGAGTGAATCTTGTCCCATAACTCTTCGTTGATTGCGCAGATGAGGTTTTCATTGATTGATGCGATGTTGAAGCCCTCATTCTGTTTGAGCTTGTCATGCCAGTCTTGGCGAACACGGGAAGCATAGTTGAGGATGACCAGGTCACTGATCTCACTGTTGTTGTGGATGGTGTGGTTCTCGAGGTGCCAGAAGAAAAGGGACAGGGTATCTATGTGGGTCTGGGGCCACTTGGCCTTGCTAATCTGGACTAGGTACAGGTTCTTAGCCCGTAGGAAGGTGGAAAAGGATAGTTCATGGTCGGCAAGGGCAGCTTTCGAAGCTTTGAAGGCTGACGCTGGACAAACCGTCAGTTGGTTGTCAATTCTGGTGAGGCCAAGGTCGTTCTCGGCGACGGACCGCGAGGTCTTCAATGCTTCTTTGCAGCCATCCGGTGAGAAATACCAGAGTTCTACAAACTCAAAGTTGGTGAGTTTTTGGATGGTGTACGGAGCAGGTCAAGGGGATAAAAAGTCCCCTACTGATGTGGATTGGTCAAAACCATTCATCTTTGGTTTCTTTTTCTCTGCCTCTAGGTGTTCCCTCTCGGCCTCTGCTTCTCGTTGGGCACGTTCCTCGTCTCTCTGAGTACGGAGTGCTCTTTCTGCTTCCTCTGCAGCGAGGGCATCTGCTTCCTGTTGTTGGTTCCAATCCCGGACATGTTCTTCGTGGTCAGTGTCCCAGGTTTCAGCCAAACAATCTATGACTTCTTGCTCTGTACTTCCTGTAGCCGCCATGAGGTCGTTCCTTATTCCGGCATAGAGGTCGCCAGCGAAGTCTGGACGGACTTCTGTAGACGGATCGGCTATTTTCACGAGTGAGAGAGGAAATTGGGTAGTTCTAGTAGGTTAAGCTAGTGAATTGACTATGTTGTTTTGAAAGAAAAAGAAGAGCGAGCAAAATGAGCTATGGAGTGACAAACAATTGTCGTGGTGCAGAAGCAAGATGTGCGTTCCCGCGCCTCATGTTCGCTCGAAGACCTTACTCTATTCCTTCGCTCGTACCTCATTACATAATAGAGTCTCCATATATGTAAGTAAGGGTCCATGCTATAATATGGCACCATAATGAATAAAAATGTGAAAACACATACTAGATGTACCCACGAGTTCGTGCTCACCTAGTGTTCATGCTTTTGCGCTAGCACATGCAAATCATCACAAATCATTTAGATATATAGAAATGAAATGATCCTGCATTGTCAATGAGTATTTCTGTGTCTTTCATTTTTTTTAAAATTGTGTTGTGCAAGTGCTATGATACAATATATACCGTTTGGAGACAATTTGGCACACTGATCAGTGTCGGGAAGGCAAACTCACACCGATTTTAACCTCGGAAGTGCTTAGAACATTGATCCTGACAGATATCTAGCTAAAATGACAACTTCCGAGGTTGATTTAGAAGACTATTGATGAGCAAGTGAGGGATATGTTATCTGGCGTGACTATCTACTACAAGATGTTACATCATTTTGAAATCCCACCATGCCGCAACAGATTTTTCACGGCACCAGCAAAGCACCTGGCATGCATGGTCAAGTCGAAGGTTGCACGTGAAGGCAAAGAGGAGAAACTCCAAAAGGCCTGTCAACAACTTCGTGAGAATCAGCGTAACGGCCAGAAGCTTCAAATTGCCAAAACTGCAACTTACTATGGTGTTCCGCAAAGCATTCTACACGACCACTTCCATGGTGCTCACCTGCCGGCCAGGAAAGCACATAGGGATCAGCAGCTGCTTTCCGAGGCAAAAGAAAAGGTGCTGGTTGAATGGATCGAGCACCTCGATGCTGCTGGAAACCCCATCAGTAGGTGCACCATCAAACAGAAGGTCCATGTGCTCACCAAAAAAATACCTGGAAAGAACTGGATTCAGCGTTTTCTCAAGCACCATCCAGTTATCAAGCTTGGACGGCCTTCTGGACTCGATCCTAAGCGTACTCAGTGCTTCAATAAGCAAACAGTCGAAGATCACTTTGAGCTGCTTCGCAAAATCATGGAGGAGCACAGAATACCATGGGAGAATGTCTACAACATGGATGAAAAAGGTTGTCAGCGTGGAGGAGGTCGAGGACATAGTCGTGCTAAATACCTTATGTCTCGAGGACAAAGGGTTCACTACAAATTCAAGAGTGATAATCTTGAACTCGTCACGATCATTGAATGTGTTTGCGCTGATGGAACTGCTCTCCAACCTGCCTTTGTCTTTTCCGGAGTCCATCATTGTCCCTCATGGTGGAATGTGGACCCTGCAATCAAGTGAGTCCCATTGCTGTGAATGATGAGACAGAAACTTACATCCGTGTAGCACATACACAACACCCAATGGCTGGACAGATGACTATGTTGGCACCGACTGGTTCGAAACATCGTTCATTCCACAAGCAAGTGCTCGAAACAACAGCGACAAGCCTTTACTGCTCATCTTCGATGGCCACAGCTCTCACCTCACCGACAAAATCCGTGACCTTGCCATTCAGCACAACATTCACCTCTTCTGTCTGCCGCCTCACACCACACACAAACTGCAGCCTCTGGACGTTGGATGCTTCGGGCCGTTGCAAAATGCTTGGAGAAAAAGGTGTGATGATGTCGTCATTGAAACTGGTGCAGAGATACCTAGGAAGGATTTCGTCAGCGAATACATGGAGGTTTGAAATAAAGTGTGGTCAAGGCCAGACCTTATCAAAAAGGCATGGCAGCGCAGTGGTCTCAATCCCATCAGTCCCGATATTTTCAAGGATGAAGATTTCGCACCAAGTCAAGCAACCTCCATCAGGGCACATGTTCCACCTTCGTTTCCTCGTGGCAGTTCTGAGGCAACGAGCAGTTATCTTGAAGTTGAGGAGTCGGATTTTGAGCAGGACATTGAATCAGACTACAGAGATGGCGAGAGTGACGACTCCAAGGAAGAATCAGATGGTGTGGATGATGAAAATGATGATGGTAATAGAGTGGAAGTAGGCGTCATGGATGACAATGCCAATGGGGATCTGTTGCAATCAGCACAACAAAGCACACCCACACAACATTTCACACCTACACCTATGATTCTCTCTGGACCAGGCGTCCCTCCTCCAATGATTAGCCATCAATCCCACCAGTTACTATGTTCCCCCTTGTCAAATACACAGCCTGTCAGAATTCTCTCCGGACCAGGCATCTCACCACAATATCCCACCTTGTCGCATTCAACCCAGTTGTCGACACCATATCTTCCCCATTGGTCTATGCAACGGAAGCTTGACGCCATGATCGAGACGAACGAATGGCTGCAAAAAGAGAACCGTCAATTAGCTGCATCCCTCCAAATAGCCGAAGGTCACTGTGCACTCGCATATGACCAAATGGAAGACCTGCAGAAAAAATTAAATAGCAGGAAGAACAAGTCGACGGAAGGGACGATAAATGTTGGTGCAAGAGGGCTGACCTCGCAGGCAGGAATTCAAGCTTGGGAGGCCGAAATAGCCCGACGTGCAGAGAAGGCGAGGAAAAAGGCTGATGCAACTTGGCGGCGAGAAGAACGGGAAACTGCTCGTGTTGCTGCTCGTGCTGCACACGGGCCAATTGTGGCGTTTAGTGGCGCACTTTCAAGCAAAAGCAAGGCCGACCTTCTTGAGCTCGCTCAAGCACTTGGCGTTTCCCTGGAAAATGCTCGGAACAATGGAGCTCGGTGTGAGTGCATTCAGGCGCACCTCAATAATAACCCTGCCCTCAAGACTGATCCGAAATTTGCTGGATTGTATGGACGTACACGTGGACAAAAACGCGCACATCCAACCAGCAAAACGACACCAAACAAGAACATTCCACCGCCGCCAGATGTCGAGTCCTCTATGCATCCACCTGCAACGCGTCAAAGACTTGATGTTGATGGTCACTGGCAGCCTTCGAGTCATCATGCTACTGACTCAGAGATGAATCAACCAATTGCAGGACCTTCACACATACCTATGACAACTCACGGTACAAATGACAACAATTTACTCCCTCCTAATGACGGTAATCACGACATCCGCGGTAACATACCCCATTATTCATATAATCATCACTTTTACACTGGCATGTTTCCATATCATCACACAGATTAATTCGCACACTCATACACACTGTAGCATCACCATCACACATAGAACTTGTATTCAAATCAATAATATACATACGTATTGTCATTTCTACTACTGTCGTCGAGCAGGCGCCTCGAACTTGCGTATGTGCCACAGCGCAAGTGTAGCGGACTTCGAATTGGCAACGTCGGCAACCTGTGACACAGTGTGACAAATGCACGAACACTAGGTGAAATTGACTAGTGGTGCTCGCTCATGCTGTAGCAACACAACAGATCAATTTTTTAGTATAAAAAAATTTGGGCTATGTAACTGAGATGGTATTCTATCTACTAATGACTATCCGATATTTATTTTGTGTTGTGGATCGAGAGCAATACGCGAGACCGTAAAAAAGCACGAACACTCGGGTACATCTAGTACCAGTGAGACTTGCTGAACTATGGATGGATGCTGCTGGATGATAGGGTGATAAAACCGCGGGAATGTCGCGCTCTATAAGGCAATGGCTAGGGAATGCACAGCTGCGAGTTTGTGCTTTGAAATTGGGCGAATTCCATAATACCCGCTCATAGAGATGCGAGTCTCTACAGCGATTGCTTTTACGGTCTCATCGAGACCGTTCCAAGCATCACCGAGAGCTGATTTGAAATGATGTGCATTTTCATCACGCCAAGCAGTAAGGGCATCATGGGCCTCCTTACTGAGGGTGACCCTGGTGCGATGAGTAGGCAGAGCCTGGACACGTTTGCGAGTCTGGGTGGCCATTGACCTGAGTATTTAACTAGTTAGTAAACAACCACACAGTCAATTTATATGCAAACGGCAAGCACAACAGAGCGTGTATATTGGTGTAACTATCCGAGAATGACATCAGTGGCTTTTGCCACAACAATCAAGGATCTAGAACAAGAACAAAAGATAGAACAAGCAAAGTGCGCACATAAAAACTAGGGCTCCACGAAATGTGAATATTTGAGAAAGGAACAAAGACAGCGGCTAGAAAGTGATGAAATTATCAATAAATTCAAATCACGGTAGAAATATAAAATACCTTAGTGTCTGTGGGCATAGCTCGGTTGCCATGAACAATTAAGTGCTCTACTCAAGTTCAATGCCTGTTCATGAGTCAGGTTTCATTTCAGCGATTGAAACATAGCCTTCCAGCAGCCGCTGCGGACAGAGCCGATGAGCTGATGAAGCTTGGGAAGTATGTGATCGTCTAAACCGAAGTGATCAAGCATAGCATCAGAGTGCAGACCTATGCTAATCAAGGGGGTCTCAGCTTGGAAAGATGCCACTGCACCAGTTGACTTGGTCATATTTTTGGTACTAGGGGGCTTTGGGATAGTTGCAGTACCTTGTTGAGTGGCATTCAAGAGAAATGTGTCAGCATTGTGACGCTGACGCATTTCTGACTTGCTCTTGCTCAGAGGCGATCCTTTCGCCATGACCTGACCCATCTGAATAGCAGCTGAAAGTGATTTGTTGCTAAGGGTCCAGGCAAAAATGGGGGTCCAGAAGGATTCACTTGACTTGCCGGATCTTTGAAAAGTGAGCTTGTGAACATAGAAACAGAGAAGACTCACAATGCCAGGGAGGGATGATACCCTCAATGTGACAATGTTCTGCATAACACTGCAGATGGGGGATGACGAATTCCTCACTGAAAGCCTGGACTAAGGCCAACAAATCTCCCCCAATCCGCTCTGGTGTTTCACAATGTTCCCGTAGTGTAATGTATAGATCAACAGTGAAGTGCTCTGGAGATAGTGTTTCTGAGGCCTCAGAACCCACACAACACATGAGAATGGAAATGCCGCCATCAAGACAATCTTGCATTGTGATCTAACAATTTTTTGTCATTAGTATACAAAGATAGAAAATCAAAAAGCTCACCGCATCAAACAGGTCTTATAATGCTGCGTTAAGGAAATCTTCTTGTGTGATGGATGGTTCATTTGATGAAGTGTAAGAATTGAAGGCAATATGAGACGGATGAAGCCCACCAGGCTTTCTGGTGTGATAGTGAGTACCGTCGATGTGGGCTTTATGCTTGAGTAATGCGCAAGTTGCTGCCTGTCGTTTTCCATTGCTGAATCCTTGAGCAAATAAGCTTAAGTGTAGTGCTGCTAAGCCAGACATTGAGAAGCGAGCTGGCACCTGCGCTGACTTGTCCATAACACCAGACATAGTTTCTGGAGATCCTGAACGAGGGTTTTTAGATGGAAGCAACTTATTTGATGTGGTGGGGGAGGGGGCATAGACTGAGTGAACCATGGTTGAAGTGTGAGAGTTGGAGCACAAGTTTCGGGAGCCTGAGAGCGGTAATGAAATTTGAGGCATTATTGTCACCGATTATGTTAAGAGCGTGCTTCAGCCTCATAAAATTGGAGCAGAGAAGCCTAGAGTTAGGACACAGAGAATTGATAAAGCACAAAGACGAGTCCAAAGTAGTAGCAAATGATATGGGAATGCAATAGGAGCAGAGAAGCCTAGAATTAGGAGTGAATTGATAAAGCGCAAAGACATGTCCAAAGTGCCAATCGGTCTGAACATCTCAATTCCAATATCAACACAGGTACTATTGTATTTTTGATGCTACATTTACTCTACATTGAAGACCAAATAATCAGCAAAATCTTCCATGTTCTGTTCCTGCTCCTCATGCTTGAGAATATCTCCACAACTTTGTTCATCAGACGCTGAAATTTTCGAAGTGGCCATCATCCGCTCAGATTCTGCATTAGAGATATGTAAGCTGCAAATAATGAAGAGCAGGGGACATACTATCGCTAGATGTGCTGTTGAGTCGAGTTCTGAGGCCTCTTTTGCCTGAAAAACCTGCCTGCGACATGATTCGTTCTAATCTATACAAATGTGCTGCATTAATTCCACATTGCAGTTCAAGTCCTATAGGTTCATTTGATGTTAGAAGGGAGTTGATGGTGGCATTCACAGTGAGGTCCCCATCGTGTATGGCTGTATGCAACCGACAAATTTTGATATTCAAGCATTGAATCTCTTCATGGGCATGTTGAAGTTTGAAGTACTTCACCGTGGCTTCACGATGCACAGGTTTTGTCCAATCCAAGGTGCAGATGTCAGAACGAGACTGGCGCAAAAGGTCAAACTCACCCAAGAAGCTGTATTCCACGATATCTTTCCAAGTGAGCTGTGGACGCGGAGGTACAAGAGCAGCAGCCTGCAGATTGAACCAGCCCAGTGCATTCCAAATTGCCTGTGAACGATGTTGTAGAGCCTTGCTGATTTGTTAGCATAGTTTGTAGCCTAATATAAATAGAATGAACACTTATGCGAGTGTGCAAAGACAATGATCTTACCTGTGCCTGAAAGTGAGAGTTTCGACAACTCAAATAGATGCATCATGACAAGTCATTCTGAGTCATTGAGTGCTGTGTGGTAAGTCAAAAGCAAAGCTTCTTGGCAAAAATGATGGTGTGGTTCGCTGCCGATCTCCCATCACTTGTTGATCTCAAGTTGAATTTCTAAATGTGAAGCCATCACTTCTGCATTTTGAAGCATCGAATATGCTCTGTCAACTCGGATCCAAGCTTGATTGATAGCGGTGTGCATTTGCTGAAAGCCACCGACATGAATATCCACAAGTGCCCAATTGGCAGCTTCTCGTGCTGTGTTCCATTCCTTTCTGTGATTTATATAATGTAGGCATCAAATAAATATAAATTAAACTATATGACTTACTGGCAGACGTCAACTTCATCAAGAGCTTGAACATATCGAACACTGACACAATCCTTGACAGGGGGCTCCTTTCGGCTGTCAAGGTATGAGCACTCTTCCCATGGAAACGAACGAAGTCGGCATGTGTGAGATTGAGGACACCTTCCAGAGAGGAAAGTTTGCCAGAGAGTGTTTGAATGGCAGTGAGTGCCTCTCGGTAATGATTCTGTAAAAATGTACCTACACATCAACTCGTTAGCTTAGGATTTCATAAAACATCTAACATAACTCACTAAGCACTGCATACTTGTCATCATCCCAAAAGGCAAAGTGTTGCTTGATCGTTTGATGCCAGTGAAATGGAGTAGCGTGGCAAGTGCTGCGTGCAAGCTCATTTGACAAAGAAAATATGTGCTCACATCCTTCTCCCTTGGTGTGGCCTGTACCTTCTATGTACATCAGATGCCAGTCAATTTGACACTGTTGGTTGTGAGCATGGCCATGAAAAGCTCCAACCATCATTTGCAAATTAAGTTCACGAGCACGGGGTCCCAGGCAGCTACTGTCCAGCGTCTTGGAAAATGCACAGCCGATATTGTATGCAACACCACAATTCTTCCTGTAGACATTGAGTAGATGATCTAGAATTGCAAGTGGGTATTTTGAGCTTGAAAAACCAGTAAGCGATGATGACGACGAAATGAAAATGAAAATTACATACAGTTCACCACTTTTGACCATATCACACACTAAGAGAATGAACCTGTGGCGACAGGCAGCAATAAAAATGCCAGATTCGTCGAAAATTGAGAACATGTGTTTATGTGCTTCCAGACCAGCATTTCGCCAGTGGTTAACACAGTTGAATGGTGCCAAGTCTGACTGTACCACATCCTCCCAGTCGTCAGTGGAATCTTGCTGATCGAAAATTAGTTTTGTAAATTTGAAATCAAATGAACTTACTTCACAAGGTTGAGCACCATTAAGTTGGAATTGGTCAACTTTCGTGGGTTGGAGCCAGTAGTCAGAATGTCGAGTCCGCGAATCATCCCTCAGAGATGTGCCATAAATAGTAGACGACCATTGTTTCAGGCTGTTATTGCCATCAATGGTAGCAAGCCACTCAAAAGTCATGTCATCTTTGTCATCTAGTTTGTAACAGCAACAGGGACACAAGTTGAGAAGGCACCAATCTGGTGTATCGTGCTTTAGTGCTGCTTTGATGATGGATCTACCCAATGCAAGATCTCAAGGTAAACATCATAAGGTAGATGACATTGAAATCCAGCCACATTTTGAGACACCATTTGGCACAACTTATTGCACTTTCCTCATGCACTTTCCGAACATTCTTTTTGCACCAATCTGTTCCTAAGACCTCTCTGGATAACTTGACAGTCTCAAATTTTCTTGAAACTGAAATTGAGAGTTATTTCCACTTTTCTATTTGTTGTATTTCATCTCCAAATACATTTCTGACGCTATAGTCGGAAAATTAAATATTTGTCCCGTAGATTTGGCCACGTCACATGATACCACTTTAACCATATATAGTAGTTTACATAACACCAGGCTGTGCCACAATCAAGGTCAGCATTACTGGTGTGTGGTCAGTCATAACTATACTCCTTTGATACTCCTAGTAATTTAAGTGTGGATGTAGGATAAAATAAAAAAAAGCTTATGGATTGAAAATACTTTTTTTTTATGTTGTCAAAGTGATTTTCAAGGCAAATAGTGATTTTGGATTTCCGAATTCTGAGATTTGGCTGTGGGAACAGTCACATGATCACATGGCGGCACTAGTTGGATTTCAATGTCGTCTACCTTATGTGTCTGAGAACTGCGTGTTTAAGTATGGTTGGTAAGGAATCTATGAAGCAACATTGTAATTCATGTATCACAATACAATTAAATGATGTACATCATGGAGGTGGCATAAGGCCTTACACTGCAGTTGGATGCTGAACTGGGGGCAAGTCCTGTGAGACTGTCGATAAGCTGCGAGCGTGTGGAGGGAAATGACAATATTCAGGTGCAGCAGAGAACAGCCCAGGTAACCATGGTATATAAGGCATTCATTCAGAAACCTGTGAAAGGCAAGGGGTTGCAGCAATGCAGATTTTCAGCCTAGCATACATGTTGAACGAAGTCTTCTGACTGGAAAGAAATGTTTTGCTTACTAAAAATGTCAACCAGCTCGATATTCTGCAGGATCAGAGTGTCAGCATCATTACGTTGAAGGTCGTTAGCACTTGAAACATTTGGCATGCTGTCGCCATTATCACGGGTGCGATAGTCCAAATAAGCCCTGACCAGGCCTTCCATCTGTGTGCACTCTGAACGTTAGTGTGGTCCCCACATGTGCGCGGGTCAACGTAGTGGCTAGCACGCGTAAGTGCGTGCTAGTAGGCATGAAATCAAATGACTTACAATCCAGAGAAATCTGCCATCTGCTGAGCTAGCCCCTTGAACACCTCGTACTCTCCACCCTCGTGGCTAAAATTGGCTCCCTCCTCGCCGGGGGGAGCAGTGTATGGTATAGACTTGATATCTATGTCAACATCGATGAGCATAGTCTCAACAGCCACGCGATCTTCAGCTGACATCTTTGCAGAAATGAGAAGACAAACATCTAAGAACCATGGACACCATACCTTGTATACATGATTGCCGCTTGGTGTTCACATGTTCCCTTCATTGACTTTGTTGTCCTGCCTTCAGGACATCAGTTGTTTGAAGAGAGCGTCGAAAACTATGTTTTAAAGTAGCTTTTGACAGCCCCATAATCCTCCTCGCTGAGGGTCGCAACATGGGTGGTATAGAGTATATAGGCAGTAGATGTCAGCGTGATTGAGAAATGAGGGTGTCCAGAGCCATTGTGCTTCCAGCTAGAATGGGTGGGAGCCAATGTTAGTGGTGGTGGAGAAGGGCAAAGGGCGCATGAGAAAAGATCCAGGTAAGATGGTGGTGAACGACGCTGGTGGGGACACCGGGAGTCTACATCGATGGCTAGAATGGGTGGTAGACGTTGTCAGTGGTGGTGGAGAAGGGCAAGGGGAGTGAGAAAAGAAACTCACCTATGTGGTTTGGAAGCTTAGTGCATGGTGGGGTGCATCAGGATGACACATTAGGCAGTGGCAGATAGGCAATGACACGGGTATACCCACACCCACAGGTATATGCACCCATGGGTACACCCACGGGTGCACACTAAGATAGTTGAAAAAAACAAAAATGTAACTACAAGCGGCTAGTGTTGATTCAAACTTATTCTATCCCATCCATTCTCAAGTACCTCATCACCATCATCATCAATGTCGTGCAAGGTAGCGACTTTGGTAACGTCTTTGTCCTTGACAAGGTTCAAATGGCTCCAAGCGCTGAGGCAGAGTAAGGCACATTGAAACTTCAACAATTCAGCTGGGGGTGCAGCTGATAACTGTTGGGTCTGACTGCCTAGCTGCTATGTCTAACTTGACAGTGTTTGACCCTAAGGGGTTTCTGGTCCAGGCTCAGAGCTCAGAGAGAGGAAAAACTATTCACAACTAGGGACTCATACTGGTAACTGGTGAAGGAATGTATTTTTTATGTAAGCACCAAAAATGCGAACATAAGTAATGTAAAAAACAGCCTCTACAAGCCTAGCCAGGAAAGTATTGTCACAGTGTGTTGACTGCACAGACAGACATGACTGAACATGAGTTAATAGGAGCCACTGCAGCTGAAAGAATGTCCAACGTCAACTGATGTAGCTACCAACAGTGTCAGAATAATATTTCATAGTAGTGACAAATTAGATGTACCAGGTATTATCAGATAATCGAGTGCCATCCGTGAGAGACACGGATAAGATGAGCGGTGCTCATGCCACCATGCGATAGCGTCGGTAACATGCTCAACATCAGCACTCAGGTAATGGCCGAGCTTGTTCCATAAGTCGATGGATTTGAGTGGCACAAGCGCTGACATATTGTCAAAGATATTCTGGAACACAGTGAGTAGTGAGTGGATGGAACAAAGACAACACCAAAAAAAACTAAAACAAACGTCAGACAAAGATTCCACTGCTGAATGAGCAGGCACATCAATCACCCTCTCAAGAGCATCATCATCTCAAATCTCCATGTCCTCGTAAGTCTGCTCAAACTCCTCATGCACGAGAGTTTCTGCGGTGTTGATCCAATTTTCCTCCCAACTGGCAGACTTGAAATAAGTCAGTTTGTGACGAGGGTGCAGGACTAAAAACTAGTCAGTATTCATGGAAATGTGGTAACTGCTGAGTGGGACAGAAGAACAAGGAATGTGGTAACTGCTAAGTGGGATGGGAGAACTTACTCATGGCAATCCTGTAGACCTCTGATGTATCGGTCAGCTCATAGTATTGGTCCAAGGTCTTCTTTGCGAGTCGAACTGCAGCTCGAATAGATGGAGAATATTTTGTGTCGCAAGAATAACTTGTCAACTGGGTGTCGATTAAATCCATTGCTGGTATAACAGCCGCAAGATTAGGAGTTGATCGAGAGAAGAAGAGGGTAGCTGTCATATCCCATACTCCGGACCCTATTTCCCAGCCCTATTGTCACCATCTTTTCCATTGTGTATGTTACACCTCAGTAGGATCAGCCCGGCTACCTCCGTCCATCATCCTACTTGATATCCAGCCTTCTGAACATCTGCAACAAGTCTGTACCCCTGACCCCTGAATCTTCGGATCTCAGGATCTCCGGACCTCCACATCCTGTCTGGATATCTCTGGACCATTTTCCCACGGTCCGGCCATATCTCCGTTTAGTCACCACCGCTTTTCCGGTCCTCGGATATTGTCATACCCTGTTCTAGAATTCATTTCCCCTATATGCCCAGTTCCTCCTGACAGTTAATATCCGACTCCATTCTGATCCTTCTGTTAGTCTATTCATTTCCTGTTCATTCAACTTGTTCCCTTTGTTCCATTTCATATCCGGCTCCATTCTTGATCATTCGGCGTTATATTCTTTTGTGTTAGTCTCTCTCGTACATAGCTTTGACTTCCGAAGACTGCACTTCAGCCGGATACCCGTTGGGAGTACTACAGTATATAAACCCTCTGTAACCCGTAGTATTTCCTTAGTTCGAATATTACAGTTATTCTCCATTAATGTTGCTTCCATCTCCGAAGCCTTAGGGATTGATTCCCTTACACTCCGACCCTACCTTATGGTAGTCCTCTGCTCATCCTTGGCTATTCTGGACTTCGTCCAGATAGCTATCATTCATCCTTCACCCATCCTGGGCTATTTCGGACCTTGTCTGGATAGCTATCCCTCGGCCTTAGGCCTTTGTCCATCCTACATCCTTAGGCCTGCGTCCTTCGGCCTTAGGCCTTTGTCCATCCTTCATTCTTAGGCCTTTGTCCATCCTTCGTTCTTAGACCTGTGTCCTTCAGCCTTAGGCCTTCGTCCATCCTTTGGCCTTAGGCCTTCGTCCTACGTTCCCCCGTCCATCCTTCGTCCTATGTCCTCCATCCTTTATCTGTTCCACTCTCGGACATGTTTCTAAGTAGTCCTCCTATATCCGGACGTACGTCCGGATTTAGTTCCCGCGCTCCGGATATGTTTCCGGACGAGTTCCCACAGTCCGGATATTATGTCTGTACTTTCCCACGCTTTTCCGGATGTCCATTGGGCACTTCACTAGAGTTGCCTTACCTTTGGAGTTCCACTGGACTTCGTTTAAACAGTCTTTCCATTTCCGGACGTCTGTCTGGATTAGTTCCTGCGCTCCGGATATGCTTCCGGACGAGTTCCCGCAGTCCGGATATCATGTCCGGACTTTCCCTCGCTTTGCTGGAAGTCCATTGGGCACTTCACCAGAGTTGCCTTACCTTCGGAGTTCTACAGAACTTCATTGGATGTCCTCCAGACTTCATTTCGAAATATGGGGCATGTACTCGGGTAAGGGGCACAGCGCACGAGCTGAGGCCAAGCCCTTCCTTCCCTAACGAGACCCTCCGGTATGGGTCTTAACAGTAGCATCCTTTAGAATCTTAGATGGGTTGGTGAGCATGTTTGTATTTGCTTAGTAAACAATGTCATAACACACCTTCAAGACATCACACAGCTGACCAGCAATTTCCCACTCACTGTCAGCAAGTTCAAACTTTTGCAGACCCAGCTCTCTTCGCTATGTAATAGCATCTATGATTGCTTTCCGATGCAAGACGGCATACTCCAACATGTTGTATGTGGAATTCCAACGAGTGGACACATCACGGGGCATGTTAGTTGGCGACATGGACTGATCAAGAAGGATCTTGTGCCAGGCAGGCAGGAGGAGAGTGGTGGAGTGTATGAGCTTGTACGCGAGTTTGCGCAACTGTACAACGTCATTGTCAATCTAACACACCTTGAGAAGAACTAACTTAACAGGTCAAATATTTGTTCGCAGCTCTGCAGCTTGGGCCTCTGGCAACAAGGCCACCTCATTCACCCATCCCTCATTGTTATCTTGCAGGTCATCCTCCGACGCTCCCTCATTATACTGGGCAACCATCTCCCTGTCTTCCTTCTCAATGTCAGCACTGAGCTCGATAAAGCCCATCATCTTCCCAGGCATGTTCAGCATCTTTCTTCGATACATCAAACTCACATATCAAGGACTTTGCGACAAGATTCACGGTGTGCAAAAAACACTGTGTGTGGCCTGCTTCTCCTGTGAACTCGGGAACCAACATCGTCAGCTTGTCAACCATGATGTTGTTGTTCGCTGCATTGTCGCACATTACACTCAACATCTATTTGTCAATGCTTCAGCAGGTGAGTTTTTTCTATAGGTTTAAAACATTACCTTCTCTGATATGCTGAATTCCACTAGCATTTCTGCAAAGACAGCTGCGAGCTACTCTCCAGTGTGAGACTAGCAGTGGGTCAATACATGTACCATTCCTGATGTAAGTGATCAACATACTGTGTTGACTCAATGATATCTAACAGAAAACTCAGGGGGACGCCTTCAAGCTCGAGATGTACTGTGAATGCAATGAATGCACGGTGGTTCTCCAAGGTCTACGCATCTGTAGTAAAATTCATTTTCCCTTTGTATTCCTGGTAGGTCTTTTTAGTTTTTTTCTTTGGGATTCAATAAGACTTTACTAACTCCCAACATCTTAGCAATTTGCTCGCGCATTTGCGCAACAACCAGTCTTACATCATGAGAGATTGTCCTTGGGGAAGGTATGTTATACTTGGGCCTCCCTGTCTTCATCAACAACTGAAAACCTCTATCTTTGACTATATCGAATGGTCGCAGGCTCTCCGCTACCCAACGGACCAACTCAGCCCTGCAAGATTAGGGAGAGTCAGAGTTGGCGATTTTGCCATGATTCAAATTTATGATTTTCGCCGATTCTAACACTGATTCAAAACTGTGAATCAGCGCCAGCTTTGACTACCCCCGTTTCACTTCGAGATTCTGATGTACGATTCACTGATAAATTATTATTATAAATAATTCACTGTCAGAGCAGACATCATACTGCATCATGCCCCGCTTCACTCCACGTCAAAAACACGCCCAGAACCTGCTGAGGAACTTCATCAAGTATCGCATTGATAAACTCAAACGTGCTCGCCGACGCACTGCCCGCAGTCGGCGTACTTTACAAGCTGCTGGATATGCTAGCGAGTCTCGTCATCTTCCATCTTCAAGCTCAGAAAGCTCTTCACAGCCATCTGACATGGAGTCGGACAGTACCCCAGTTAGCTCTGGGGAAAGTTTGTCAGGCTCAGACTCGGAAAGTACACTGTTGAAGAGTTCAGACGACAATACCTCTACTGAAAGCTCTGCTGCCAATATGTCAAGCAGTGATGACTCCGAGTCTGATTGGGATTCAAGTGATGATGCTGATGACGAGGCTGAACATGCTAACTCAAGGCTATCACAATATGTCAGGTGCACATACCGGGCCATATATGCTCGTCGTTATGATGCTGCACGCAACAAGCCTATCCCAAAAGCCCCCTCTCAGCTACCACATATCCTCAAAGTCCTTAAAGTCGAATGGCCTGACGAGTTTCGGGAAATCCTGCGGGTCAATCCAGACACTTTCGACAAAATTGTTGAAAAGATAAAGGACGATACGGTGTTCTTCAATAACTCAAACAACCCACAGCAGCCAGTCGAAGAGCAATTGGCAATCACCCTCTATAGGTTTGGACACAATGGTAATGCAGCTAGCCAGTCACAGGCTGCACGGTGGGCAGCTGGAGGTCATGGAACTGTCTCGCTAAATACAAAGCGAGTAATGACAGCAATCCTGCATCGTTCATTTATGGACAAGGCAGTACGTTTTCCTACTCTAGAGGAGAAAGAAGAGGCAAAAACATGGGTCGAAAAGCACTCCTGCAAGGCATGGCGTGATGGCTGGTGCCTCATTGATGGCACACTTATCCCACTGTATGATCGGCCCCATTGGTATGGTGAAAGTTATTTCAATCGAAAGTGCAATTACTCCCTCAACATACAGGTGTGTCGTTAATGTGAATTCAACCTTGAAAATTGTATTCTCACATACTTAGATCGTCTCACTACCCAACCTTCGTATCATCGACTTTAGCTATGGACATACTGGCAGCACTCATGATTCAACAGCATGGGATGACACACGTCTTTGTCAGGAGCACGATGTAGAAACTCGCGTCTCGTTGAGCATGCATCATTGAATACTCCCAATTCCATAGCACAAACTCGCAGCTGTGGATTCCCTAGCCATTGCCTTATAGAGCGCGGTGTTCCCGCGCATCGCGCGACATACGCGCGCGTTTCCCACGCCCTATGCGCGCGCGCTTTCCCGCGCTTTTATCACCTTACCATCCAGCAGCATCCATCCATAGTTCAGCAAGTCTCACTGGTATGTATTTTCGCATTTTTATTCATTATGGTGCCATATTATAGCATGGACCCTTACTTACATATTCTGTTACATATTTCATACTCGGCTCGGCTTAGACTCGCGTAGCGCGCTTAGCTAGATATATAGCTCCGCACTTTTTCACATTTTAGAGGACACTGCATCCCCTTGCTTGACCTCACAGCATGTCCATAGCTAGACTTAGAAGCTATTAGCAGCACCTTATTCATATATTCATTGAGCCTTTATCCATTGCATTACACTTTTCCGCGTTTTCGCACTTTCGCGTTTTCCGCGCTTCGCGTCACGCGTTCCCACGCCCACGCGCCTACAGCGCGCGAGGTCCATTAGCTCCGCGCGTTTCTTAGCTTTCAAACGAGTCGCTGCGCGACCCGTGGATTTGTTTCCTTGCTTCCCCTTGGATCGAACACGCTTGTCTATGCAAGCATAGCAGCCTAGGCTACGCAACTCGGTCATTATATCAGCTCCTTGTGTCCCCCCCATTTATCATCATTTTTCCCTGGAGTTGAGTTGATTGTTCTTCAATGAGACCCTCCTTGATGACGAGGAATTTGTTTGGGCCGATTCTGCATATCCTGTGAGCAACTCGTGTTCATATCTGTCACTGTGCTAACGAAGCAATCAGCTACAGACATGGGTCATAGTGCCCTATAAAAAACCTGAACGAGACCTTCCCAAGAATGATGTGTTCAACAACCATGTCTCAATGGTACGGATACGTTCAGAGCATGCCATTGGCTTTCTCAAGGGTCGATTTCACTCACTCAAAGGCCTTCGCATTCGAATTAAAGACAAGAAGTCTCATCAATTCGCAACATACTGGGTAGCAGCTTGTATTGGACTGCATGCTTTTGCAATGCAGTGTGAGGCCGACGAACGTGAGAGGAACAACTCTGATGATGATGAAGATCCCTTCATAGCTGAAGGGCTTTCTTCAGACTCTGACTCCGACAATGAAAATTTGGTTGCTTATCGAACGAGGGTCTTGCAGGGTCCAGTCAGTGGTTTACGTTTATGCCAAGCCAGAGCTCGAAGGGACCAGTTGAAAAGACGTCTATTTAGAGCAAAGGAGAGAAGACAAAGACAAAGAGGATCTGATTATGGAATGGAAGGACAATAGAATTTTTATGTTTCGTATGACTCGTATGACTGGGGAGTCTCTGGCAGCTGAGTTGATGGGAAATTGAACGAGCTGGATGAATCACTGGCACCTGGGTATGACTCGGCATATGAATATGAAAGCGGCTGCGGGGAAGCTGATTGGTAGTAAGGAGATCCATGTTGTTGGGTCCTTCCTCCCATATACTGTTGTCTTCTTCCAGCCTTCTCACATCGCCGTTCTCATGCATCTGCCAATTTTTCCTTCTCTAACTCGACCTTTGCCAGCTTGATTTTGGCCCGAACAGTATCCTTTTCTGCCTTCGCCTTCGCCAAATCAAGCTCTTTCTGCCTCGTCATTTCCTCAGCCTGTACAAGCTCGACAAATTCATCTTTCTTCTGCTTCTTGACTGTGTTCTTTGGGGCTCGTGTAGCTGGCTTTGATATTCCTGGTTGTGGCCCTGTCTTTGGAGTTGCCAGGCCTTGGTCTCGTGTTTCGCTACTCATTGAGGCCTTCCGTTTTAGTGAGTACATTGTGCTCGAGTCGAATGTATTTTTGTTGTCCAGCTCTTCAGTGGCACCTTCAGAAAGGTCTCGAAAATCCTCATTACCCACTGTGTCGGAACCCCAGTCTTCAATCCCACTGCTTGGTTCAAATTCAGAGCCAGCAGTAATGACAGTCATGTCAAAGCCTGTTGCGCTATTGCCAAGACCTACAGGAACCTGGTTTGGGCGCTCTGCAATGAGCTCACGCATCTCAAAAAACCAAGGGCACGCCTCCTTGATAATTTCTAGAGTCGAGAATCAACCCTAGCACTGGTAGGAAGCTGAATTTTCAATGTATGTACCTCATTTAGTTGTGAATGCATTTTTGACATTCATGTTGATTTCATCTTCACGAGTTATGCCAGCACCCGTCTCACCCATCTCCTCCATGTATTTTCGTGTAATCTCGGACATTCTGCATGGCCATGAGGTAAGTTTGTAAGACCAGGCGTCAATTCTCACCTCTTTATTCGGTTTTTTATCTTGTTAGCCCAGTTCTGTTTCTGTTTTGGAGTCACAGCTTGCGAGAATGGTAACTTGTACTCTGCATCTTCTTCGAACAGTATGACACACAGCGCTAAATGGTAGGCTGCTTTTGTCTTTCCACCTGTTCTCGGATTCGCTCCAGGTGAGGGGAATAGGCCTTGTTTGATATCCGGGTCATCTGTGATGGCAGATAGAAGTTTTGCACTGAGTTCTGGTGTCCAGCTGTATTCTGATAAGCATGAGATGGCCGAGGTTGCAAAAAGTCTTAGGTACATACTCGATGTCTGTCTTCTCATCTACCAGGGGTTCACTGTTATCTTCAGACTCACTTGTCTTGACCTTTGCTTTTTTTGGGGTTGGTTTGGCCTTTGAAGGCTTCAGGGCTTTGCCAGGGGTAGCTTTTGCATCTTTTTTTGCTATAGCAGACGTCGAATCGATTTGTGAAGGACTGCGACGAGCAGGATGTATAAAACATTTTTGTTTATAATTAACTTTATCACTCAAATAAAATACATCTTTTATCAAGGTCGAAACCTGTGATCCAAGAGGTGGAACGCCTCCGGAGGCATTCCAGCGATTCACCTCTGATTCATGTTTCACACAATTCATCCGTGAAAAAACTTGATGCTGGATCATCTTTTGGAACCAACACTGAATCGTGTCAAAATCGCCAACTCTGACTCTCCCTATTGTCTGTTAGCTGATGTGCAGATGAAGCTTGAGGACCCACTTGGTTTCAGTATGAGTATGCTGCCTATGCAAGTAGGTCACCTTTCCTTTTCCTTTATGCTCAAATGATGCTGTTATTGACCCATTGTGAAGGATACTTCCAACAATCTTTGTTTGGACTTCTTCAGCATTCTTCGCTTCATAGGCAGTCTGCAGGACTTCGTCACCCCAGCAAGTCCTGACATGCTTCCACATGTTGCCTGTTGAGCGTGCGCATCCTTTTTATCAAGAAAGTGGTGGATCCGAACTCTGCATCCCTTGCCCATACACTTAAAGGCATGTGCATGACGGTCATTGACAATCTCAATGATGGGTGGGATCACAAAACCCATAGATGGGTGAGTTCCATTCCTTCATCAACTGTTCTGCAGTTGCTAACATTAGCTGGTACTTAGAGCTCAAACTTGGCCTCTTACTGAGTTCATCTTTGGCACTCTCTTCATCACCATCTGTGATGGTACCTTTGCTCGCATCATTCTCACCATCACTGATAAGAATAGCTTCTTCATTGAATGTATCTTCTCCGTCTGAGAGAACCACGCTGAAGGATCTTCACCCTCAGCTGATATAAATGTTGAAGGGAAGAATATATACATATGGGTGTGATATGTTCGTCCCTTAGGGGAAGCGGAGAAAGCGAATATCCACTGGTGACAACTCTAGGGGGAATGCGCGAAGCGCGGGAAAGTTGTGCATTGAAAAGCGGAACTGGGTAAAAGCGGTATGTGAGTGATAGTGAGACGTTAAGACGTAGACTGATATGCGGATAAGATGACTGATGCGGATATAACCACTAGAGCTAACTGCTACTAGGGCTTGCGATGATTTATTCAAAACATAATAAAAACTCAGTGATGGTAATTGTAGTATGATGGTAGTGGTTGGACATGGGAAAACACTGCAGGAGGTCAGGCACCCTATGGCGCTTAGGCACGGGAAAGTTTGCCTACAGCGCGCGCAAGTCGTGCAAGTGTCGCCTATGTCGCAAACATTGCGTTTATTGCGCAAGTGTTGCATTGCATGCGTAGTAGTGTAGACTCGACCTACATTGCAATACATGCCATTGTGAGGCTACTCAGGATCGAGTCTCTACAACGCCCTGATGGACTTTAGGTGGGGCTTGCTTAATTGTGCTTCCATGAGCCGGATACTGAATGCGTTCTTTAGGAGGTGCTTCCTCGACATTGTTACCATGTTCTTGGGCCGACTTGGTTTTCTTTGGCTTTGCATGTGCCGTGACACTGGCATTGTCATTCTTCTGTTTTTTGGATGAGGTTTCAAGTTTTTCGTCTATTGCCACCTTAGCTTTATCCGTGAGTTTTGTAACTCGTTTAGCAGCAGCTTTGAAAAAGGTTGGATGCATGGTGTAGTTACAGAGTGTGGCACACTTTTGCTGTTGTGTGGATTTTTTGTTGTTTTAGTTTAGGTTAAGGTTTGTTTTATATATTGCATCAGAGCTATGATACAAGTGATCGGGCCCAGGAACCATAAGGGTACGGGCACGAGTGTGGGTGTCCGAAGTCCATACCCCAACCCACACCTATGAGGTACCCCTACCTGTGACTCGCGCGGGTGGCCAGTACCCCTATCATTGCCTAGTGGCAGACAGTGCTGACAGTGCCTATGCCAAATACCCAAAGGTCCTGGGTTATTTGGGACAGCATTTAATGCTGGTGTTGAGTGTTACTGCAACTAAGCCTAATAATAGTAAGCACAGCACATAACTAACCAGTATTATAAGGCTTACTTAATGGGAAGCCCAGGTGAGCTGGACATGATTTTTGGCTCTGTCACACCTCAACAACAACCTCAATCATTTATTTACCAATTCCAAAGATTCAACTTCGCAATAGTATATTACAAGTGCACAATGATATGTGATCAAGCAGAATATAATTTGAATTAGAATTGAGTGAGATATTGAAAATTCGAGAGGCCATCCGAATTTGTGAGGATCCCCTATTGGTTTTTGGATTATATAAGCAGAACACGGGCATTGGCCCACCACTAGCACTGCAGACGAGGCATCGAAATCAATATCGTCGCCGT
>JRHT02000298.1:19289-38450 GCA_011800875.2 Suillus brevipes Sb2 | reverse complement strand
TAGGGTACGGGTGAAAACTCTTCGAGCAATTATTAACATTGTTAATTAGCATGACGCTCGCAGGAATTATTAACTAGCAAGTTATTAACAAGTTTTTAGCAATCATGTGACCAAAATTCAAAAATTTCTCCCGAGCTCTCTACCACTTGGGCCGGCCACTCGCCATTTACATCCTCCAGGTCAGTAGGTCCATCACTGCTCGAGCCGTCATTCGCTAGAGCCTGGCCAGCTACACTCTCACGTTTATCTGACAAGATCCTTGTCGCAATTGGTGCATGGATATCCACTTCAGCCTCGACCTCGAAGGCTGAATCTTGAGCTGGCACAGATGTGACTGCCTCATCCAGCCAAGTACATTCTTCACCGAGCACCTCTTCCTCTCCGTCAGCAGTATCCACAGATAAATAGCTCCCTTTTGATCCATGTCTTTCTTTCTGGTCCACAGGGGACTTTGTAGGAGCCGAAATTAAAGACTCGATGTCACAGAATGCAACATCAGGCTGCCGTCTTTCTGCAAATTTCTGTACATGGTTAGTTCCAGCTTGAATTGGGTCAAAACACGTCGAGTGATTCAAAAAGCTCATAGAAATTTGGAAATATGCCATTGCGAAGCTTTGCAGTTGTTCTCGCTGTCTTCTTTGCATGATCTGCATGATTTACACAGTGCCGAAAGTCTAGTTGACGATCATCGATGACCCTCGCGCACACTGGGGGTCGCTTGACTTATTAGCACTTTATTAACCCCTCCCGTTCAGCACCCATGTTAATAACTGTTATTAACTAGTTATTAACACATTGTTATTAACTAGTTATTAACACATTGTTATTAACACTGCTAATAAATAATGGGTTTTCACCCGTACCCTAGTGCGGCTGGCATTGTGGTGTTCTTGCGCATGTGACTTCCGATTCACACGATCACGGGGGTGGTTGAACATTCGCCAAACCTTGGTTTAGAGTGCAATATCTTGCTGTAAATTGGCAGTCTTGCCGCATTCAACATTTTTTTCGATCGTGCTCCATCATCCACTTAATTTTATGCAAGCCAAACCTGTAACGCAAGAGGCATGTTTCATACATGGAGGAACTATGGCAAATGTGAGTACAGCAAAATATATTTTAACTCATATCACGCTCGCCAAATAAAACTTCTGCCTTGACATTCGCTGACGAAAATACCAGCTTTGAACATATACTTACCTTCTGGTACGTATGAGCTACGACGAAGCATATCCGAGAAGAGGTACACAACGAATGTGTTAGATGGTTAGTCACTTCGTTTTTATATTAGATGGTTTGCGCCATTCTGAAGTTGATGCTTACGTCATACGAGCCTGAAACTGATGCTTAGTGTGCACATCACTCCGGGTTTCCCTTCGCAGATCCGGTTGTTTTATTTTTGTTGCCTTCAACAAACACACATAATCGCCACAACGATTATTCCTTCTGCCTCCTGCCACACTGCATGGTCCAGATCGGATGTTGCAGAATGATGTGTGGCTTAGTGAACTGGGGAGTAAAATGGCGGAATTGTGAGGAGACGGTCCGTATGCACAGTGTTTAATTCAGTAACTAACGACCTCTTTTCCGCGATATCCTCAGGTGCATTTTAATGTATTAATGTCGGCCTGAGTTTCGTCATCTGCTCGGTGTGCTCCTCATTTTCGATACTTTCAACTGATAAATTTGGGTCGGAAACTGGACGGCTTCTGATATCTGAGGGGTGTTCTACTCGCCCAAATTTCCACGATTAATGCCGCACGCAGCAACACAGTCTCAATTGTAGCATTCATGAATACAGTCGTTTACATGCCAAGTGTCAATGTGATCTAGTTAGATTAGAATGTGCAATGAATCTCGCAATAGATGGCATACTGGGGAGGATGTGCAATTATCACTGAATATGAAAATTTCCGATCGCAGACCTCAATATCACGATTAGGGTGAATGTGATTGCATTAACACATATGTATAAGAAAACAATGCTACAGCTAATCCGAATCAAAAGCGGCATCCTCCAGCGCCATTCTTTGCTTAGCTAGTGTTGTAACAGACATCTTGGATACAACCTCTGGCGTCAGGTCTTGGCAGTGGTTCTTGCCGAAAATTTTTCTAAATAGTATGTTAGATGTAATGTATAGTAGGCACAACACAGCTCATACCTCGTCCACCATTCAAGAAGTTTGGCTACCCTATGATCTGCGACAGGGCCGGGGGAGTCCTCGAAGAAGTCGACAATGTGGTTCCAGAATCCCTCGTAATCAAAATCACCGTCGACGGTACGCCAAGATGAGACGCTGGATAGTGCGAAACGAACCTGCAAGACACGAATTGTAAACCAGACATCAGACATCGAAGGTGAGGAATTATATTTGCTTACTTGACAAACGACATAAGCTATGGAGCGGGGGGTAACCTTCCTCATGTTGATGATGGAGGCCACGCAAGTTTTCACCTTAACCTGGTTATTTAGCCTGAGTGACCGTCGTGCGCGCCTGTTATTCTCCAGAATATCGGCCCCATCACCATTGCCATCAGCTTCCCTTGCGGAAGATGGTGATGTAAAGATGGCTTTGAAGGCCTGACAACGCTACAATTTTGAGTATATATTCGCGACAGTAGAACCTTATGCACTGACCTGAACCAGAATCTTTGATTTGAATAGACCTTGCTCCAGGTTGTCGCTGTCGAATGAGTAGTTCTCGTAGACGAATAACGGCCAGGAATTCTCCGACACAATGTAATCAGCAGTTCTTTCGCGAATGCCGGCCTTCACGCTGCACACACTTGAGAGTCATGTAATGATTTGACAAATGTCAACACTCACCGGTCGTTATTCCAATCCCACTCGGCTGGGCACAGCAACTTCCCACAGATGTCGTGTGCGAAGCCGCGCAAATGCTTGTCGTCGGATCTGAGTAGAGGGGACGGACGGAAATCCTGGTTGATCCAGGTAGCGATGAGGTCCTTCAGAGTGGAGGTATCGTCGCCGCGGGCCGCATCGGCTCCTCTTTTGAGCTATGATACGATGAGTATGCAGCGCGAAATAACAAGAGTGCAGACCTTTTTCAACATGTCTTCGCAGTCATCGATGTCGAGTTGCGCAAGCTTTGAATGCAGCCAAGGCAGAGACTGCGCGAGTGCGAGGTACCCGCTGTAGAGACTCGATCCTGAGTAGCCTCACAATGGCATATATTGCATTGTAGGTCGAGTCTACAGTACCATGCATGCAACGCGACACTAGTGCGATAAACACGACGTTCGCGCGACACACGCGACTTAGGCGACACTTTCGCGACATAGGCGACACTTCCGCGACTTGCGCGTGCTTTAGGCGAACTTTCCCGCGCCTAAGCGCCATAGGGCGCCTGACTTCCCACTGTGTTTTCCCATGTCCAACCAAGTTCCCAGGTATGCATTTCTCCATTTATCATTTATTTCAACATCGTACCATATTTATTTTCACTTGGTGCACATTTTCACTTCACTCTACACATTATTACCTTTTACCATCATCATCTCACACCAGTTACATCTACGAGTTTTTTATCTATGTTTTGAACAATACATCGCAAGCCCTAGTAGCAGTTAGCTCTAGTGGTCATATCCGCATCGCACCTCACGCCTTAACGTCTCATTAAGTCTCGCTATCGCTCACATACCGCTTTCGCCCAGTTCCGCTTTTCAATGCGCGACTTTCCCGCGCTTCGCGCGCCTATAGCGCCTTTGTTCCCGCACTTTCGCCTTATTGCGCGCTTCGCGCATTCCCCCTAGAGTTGTCACCAGTGGATACTCGCTTTCTCCGCTTCCCCTAAGGGACGAACTTATCGCACCCATATCTTCATCCCTTCAACATTTATATCAGCTGCACCCTCAGCTGAGTTGAAGATCCTTCAACTGGAGCCCACCGCGAGGGGATCAGTCAGCTTGTCCACACTCTCAACTCTATTCCGCTTTTCCGCTCCTTCGCCTATTCTGCCTATTCCGTGCATCCGCATATCCTCCTATTCCGCCTTTCCGCCTATTCCGCTTTTCCGCCTAAATCGCGAAATTCGCGATTCACGCACCTCTGCTTTCACGCTATGAACACGCCAGTAGATTCCTTTGGCATGCCTTTGCGCACCTGCAGCGCTGCTCCACGTATTGGAGGTGACTACACCCAGCTGGTCAACTTCCTGGAGTCAGTAGAACGACTCGCGCAACCACTTGGGCTGTCAGATAAGGAGATCATCAAGTATGCATTGAAGAAGGTAACAACTATGAAGAGTTCACTAATTCCGCCTTGTTTATGTACCCAGAATGCGGTACTATGCGCCGCTACACACGCCCTAGCGCGATTCCCGCTATTCCGCTTCCACCCCTTGAAGCGCCCCATGAAGCGCCACCTGTAGGCGCGCCTCAGCAACCAGAACACGCCTTAGAACAGCCAGCAGCTGCAGCCATGGCGCCAGTACACGAAACATGCGAAACCATTCCCCTTCCGCCTACTCCAACATTGCCTATCGTTGAAATCGCTTTCACACCAGTGCATATCGAGGCGCCTATCATAGGCGAACCTACAGAGGTTCAGAACGACCCAGAAGATCAGTTGGTTGAAGTCATTTCACCCCAGCTCAACATACGCGAACCTACCGCTATCGCGAACGCGCTAAACGCGCCACTAGAGGAGATTGCATCACCCATCATCAGCAATGACTTCAAACACCCATCGCGTTTTAGCGCGCCTATTCAGGAGCATTCTGCAGTGCCAGAGCTCCAAAATGCGCCTCATTTCAACCAGAGTTTGTCTCTGCTACATCCGCTTATCACTGACAATACCGTGCATATCGCGTGTTCCGCTTACAGTGACTATCATGCACCAGTCAAGCATCCATGCATTGCATCACCCACCCACCATATAGAACATGTTTCAGGCGACCCTGAGGCGCCTCCAGTGCACCCTATGGCGCCTGAGGTCACGCAGTTCACGCGCTTAGAGGCATTGTATATTCAACCTTCGCCTTTTTCGCCTTTTTCGCTTATTTCGCGTTATTCGCTTTCAACAAGTTTTCTACCAGTTGCTAATACTTCGCCTTCACCCTCACTTAAGCTCATCATCATTCCCTCAATCAGGCGCCACAGTCGCGCGCCTAACGCCTTAATTCACGCGCCTAAGGCGCCCATCATTACAGCAAAGTTCTACCTCCATCGCATTTTTACCATTCCATCACTTTTAAATTGCATTCCTCACATTCACCATGACTTATATTTCAATCAGCCATTCAGGCGCGACTTAGGCGCGCGCCTGACACACATACATTCGCCTATATCATCCATCATCACATTTAATTTCACATCACTTGTCATTTTTCGCATTTTCGCCTATCGCGTCCATATCACTCTTTCATTTTATATTGAACACCATCCATTCATAACCAGGCGCCTATGGCGCCTTCACACATCATCTATACTCATCATTTGCGCCACATTTGCGCCTAATTTCGCTTCACATTCATGTCTCACTAACGTGTTTTCAGTATATCAGCCTATCCTCGCGCATACAGAGGATATAATCATTTTCGCGCTTAAATGCGCTAACGCGCCAGCATCGCCTATCGCCTATCGTGCTGTAGCGCCTTTTCACCACTGTCGCCTCGCCTCGCCTTGGCACGCGCCTAATAGGCGCCACCAAGTGCAAGAGTTCATCCCACCAGTCACTAGTCCGCCACTATCGCGAGTTTGAAGAAGAATCATTTTATACCCAGTTGGAAAAGTCGTTGCAGAGACTTGTAGATGAAGATTACACCATTCCCTGTCGCCTATCACTGTCGCCTCACGCGCTTTCGCCTTGCGCCTCATCCGCTTCAACCGCTTCAGCCATCAATTTCGCAAAAATCACCATATACCGCACTTTTTCATAGGATATAGTTTGTTTTACCCTGGTTTTCGTCCAGCTCGCTTTTTCCTTTTCATTTTTCTCATCATAGCATCGCCCTAAACACTAATCACACACTGATATATATACTCATAGATCTGCTTCAAAGATAACAACAAAAACAAGAAAACAACCATAGACTTGTGCCCACCCAACCCAGTAGGATATTATTTTCACTTCTAACGCATGCTGTGGCACCATGCACATTATTACCTTAGAATGCTCCCCTATAGCGCCTCATTCTCGCGCTTATCGCCTAATTCCCGCGCCTCGCACACGCACTTTTTCGCGTTTAGCGCAATAGGAGGATATAGATGTTGATAGCTGCATGAAGAAGACAAGACGGACAGGACATCCGCAAAGTTTACCATTTCATTTTCGCCTTTTTGCATATAGTTTTACTCATGTCATTCATTCCCATAGCACCTACCTCATAGCGCGCCTAGTGGGACTTGGTTTGGACATGGGATGGACCGCTTTCTCAACACGCAGTTTCGCCTTCTACGCCTTGGACATCATTGGACATTCGCCCCTGCGTATTCCCTGCATAACGCGATGCCTACGCAACATACGCAACATACGCGCTTATCCCGCACATCCACGCACCTCAGGCGCCTCAAGCGCGAATATTCCCGCGCCTCACACAGCACAGTCACGCCATATTCACATCATCAGCTGTTCATTGCCATCACGAGTTCGCATCATTACATGCTTTTGAAGTTGCACTATCGCTCGCATACCGCATTCGCGCACTTCCGCTTCACAAGCGCGAATGTTCCCGCGCTTCGCGCGCCTATAGCGCCTTATTCACGCGCCTCAGACACGTCGCTCTCGCATCATTGCAATCATCCCCATATCATTCAGGCAGTCATCACCATCATATCCCCGAGTGTTTATTGTGTTTGCACACACCAGAGTCACTTCGCACAATCCGCTACACTACCGCACTTTCACGCCCCTATGGCGCCTTACGCCTCCGCCTTTCCCGCGCTTAACGCGCCATCGCTACACCAGTCTCGCCTCACCACATTCGCCCCAGACACACTCGCACTACACTCCTCTCACATCACATACCCCCATCGCAACTTCGCTTGTTCACCACTTGATGCACTGAGTGGGGACACTCAGAATTTAAGCCCCCAGGAGATGTAGAGACTCGATCCTGAGTAGCCTCACAATGGCATATATTGCATTGTAGGTCGAGTCTACAGTACCATGCATGCAACGCGACACTAGTGCGATAAACGCGACGTTCGCGCGACGCACGCGACTTAGGCGACACTTTCGCGACATAGGCGACACTTTCGCGACATAGGCGACACTTCCGCGACTTGCGCGCGCTTTAGGCGAACTTTCCCGCGCCTAAGCGCCATAGGGCGCCTGACTTCCCACTGTGTTTTCCCATGTCCAACCAAGTTCCCAGGTATGCATTTCTCCATTTATCATTTATTTCAACATCGTACCATATTTATTTTCACTTGGTGCACATTTTCACTTCACTCTACACATTATTACCTTTTACCATCATCATCTCACACCAGTTACATCTACGAGTTTTTTATCTATGTTTTGAACAATACATCGCAAGCCCTAGTAGCAGTTAGCTCTAGTGGTCATATCCGCATCGCACCTCACGCCTTAACGTCTCATTAAGTCTCGCTATCGCTCACATACCGCTTTCGCCCAGTTCCGCTTTTCAATGCGCGACTTTCCCGCGCTTCGCGCGCCTATAGCGCCTTTGTTCCCGCACTTTCGCCTTATTGCGCGCTTCGCGCATTCCCCCTAGAGTTGTCACCAGTGGATACTCGCTTTCTCCGCTTCCCCTAAGGGACGAACTTATCGCACCCATATCTTCATCCCTTCAACATTTATATCAGCTGCACCCTCAGCTGAGTTGAAGATCCTTCACCGCGCTGCAGGCGATTTTGCCTGAATACCAAAATTAGATGTGTCACGGAAAAAAGGAAGAGAGACCTACTCTGAGGTAGCCGCGTCTTCTTCCGAGTCGTTCATGCTGTCCTCGTATCTGCGATCATTCTCAGCGATCAAGTCTTCCAAGCCTGTATACAGGACGACCGTGCGGCGAACCGCCCTGCCCTGAGCAACGTAGTAGGTCGTTTTTCTTTTGAGAATAAGTGAGGAAGAGGCATCCACGAAAATGCTACGTGACATACCTTTGCTTCGTGCCTCGTTCCTGTCTCAATGTCTCCAGTTCTCCTTCCAACGCGGCAATGCGGCGCTTGGCCCTTGCCTCTGCGGAGGTAGGGACTGACCCAGATAGATCCGGAATTGGGAGACCATGCGTCTGAGTGCCAGGCTCTGGCGCGGACATGACGGAAGTGAGGAAAGTTAGAGGCAAGATGAAGTGCGCAGAAAATGATAAGCAGAACCGTTGGAAAAATTCAAGGTAGAAACCTGGACCTTTATACGCACTCGCCTATGATATTGAGACATATAGGGCAATGCCTAATGAGGTTATGGTGAGTATCTCGTTTGAAAATGACCTTGCCATAACCTGTGACGTACGAGTAGAAGAAGTTTGCCTGAGCTTCGGCGGGTGTGGCGCATAGTACCCGTCCGCGTCACGGTAAAATCAAAATCACCTGCCAGTGCCGCTGGCAGTCACACTGGTGACTCGGATGGGCGAAATAGAGTCTGAACAAACAAAAACGGGATTAGGGCAGCATTAAAACAACCTCCACTGGTACTCACTGTGACCGCGACTGCCTGGGCCGCTATTAACACGTCTCCTGCAAGTTTGCTGAAAAAGACCTCGTCCGAGGAAGGACCCGGACGCTCCCGGGCCCGAACTTGAAAGCTTGCAGTGGGAGTGGTGACCGTGCTGAAAGGCTCATGTCGATCATCTACCTGATCATGATGTCATTGAAGAAGTGAATTTGCTCCTTCTTCGCGAACAGTGCAGCTCCGATGCTGTGGACTGGTGCATCTCACCAACTGTGACGCTATTCCAAATATATAAAACTGTACCAAAGCGTGCAAACACAAGGCTCACCTCATAATAGAATCCACCCTGCTCATCAAGGTATTCGAAAAATTTGGAATATGCCTCGCCTCGCCAGAAGTCTAGATCTTCGATCTCAGAGTTGCTGCAGACTGCCCACGTGATTTCATTAGTATCGGGAAGCATGTGATGCGCAGTAACCTACCGTGACAGTGACACATGATCGGATTGTAGGAGAGCAATTCCATCGTGTTTCCGGGAGCCACGAAGTCAGGATTAGCATTAATAAAAGCTAGAGGAAGGTCAGACGGTTATGATAGCGTTGGGATAGTAGCTTGGTATTCGTTTAGTGATACGGTGAAACCTGTTCAAGTTGGTGCTTGAGACCAGTGTATAATTGGAAGCATAATTTGACTTACCATACACCTTATTTTGGTCTTGCATCACGAAAAAGGGATTATGGTCCCTGGCATGAGGTAAAATAAGCCGAGTTACATCGCGTCTCGTTCGGTTGCGCCAATTCACTCGACTCTCTGATAGTGCCAATGCTGTAAGTGTTCGTGTCGGTAGACAACCTAGTAAGGACTGATGATTAGACGACCTCGCCAAAATGCGACAGGAACATGTACTGCGCTGGAAATAAAGTGTCACATATTCCGGTGTCTAGGAGCAGTCAGTTAGAAGCAGCGATGGTATCAACTTGAATTTCCCAAGAATAAGACTTACTTTTTCCACTGACGCAATCATTCCGGTAGTAAGACGTTGCTCGCCTGTACGATCCACACAAGTGAATCTTGGACCAAAGTCATCAAAGACGGAGCTGATCACGATCAATAAGATATTAAAGGGGGTCACTGCCGTCACGTACCCAGAGAGACCACAGGTTTCCGCTGAGATAAAGTGGACACCATTCTGATGTGTCCAGTCGTTGATTTCGACTTGTTTCTCATAAGAGACGCCACACAAGACCACGGCCTGGAGGAAATCGACATCACAATCTGGCTGACCGTGACGGTGCATGAACTTACTTGGAAAGGTCTTATTAAATCAACTGAGATTTCCTGTCCTGCATTTCCTCTAAGATTCCGGACGGGAACATACTAAGCATTCAGTTCGGCTAAATGAGGTAGAGTGGATGCTGCGCGCGGCTTTCCGGTATCTTCTTCACGAAGGAAGCACTGTGAAAAATGTCAAATTCACGCAGAGCTGCATCCAACTGTGACTGCTCCATGTGTTCAGTGATGATAGCATCGATGGTCCGATCTCCGAGCTGGACGCCCGAGTGATTCATATTGGGGGCACATGCTTGGGAGTACGAGGTTTCGAGATCTGGCAACTGGTCGATTTTAATATGGCCCATGAGACATATGATTAGCCGCTAAACTTACCGTTAGTTGTGAATGCGCGAGCTGACCGTGACACGATCGAATCATTGTTATTGGCGGATGACTCAATGCAGTGACCCGTGGCTTACCACCTTCTGCAGCGCACCAGTAATATCTGAGGCAGTGGATAGAATGACTTTCTTTTTCACTGTCTGCATGATGATTATGCAGTTGAGATTGGATTTGAAGAAGGCTTCGACTTCGACTTCGAGCACAGTCACGAAGATGGTTTGTCAGCTGCTGCGCCACCGAAACCAGCCTCACGCCTATCTCATAAGAGGGAACTTCGACTGTCTTCCTTCATACGGTCTGGCTAGGGGAGACTATGCCTATCTCATGTTTTGGATAAACAACAATGAAACCATTGTAGCCGCACTCGACCGTTTCACCAAGAATGACTACTACGCCTAGACGATCTAGTATGAGCTCGACGGATTGACGTTGGAGACTGTCGAACCTCCGAGTCCTTTGAAGGGCACAACCAACCTTGTCAATGGTTTAGCACTCTCATTTGACGGTGCTCGCTAACACTTCTGACGACCACACCATCAAGCTTTGGGCTTTCACATCAGAAAAAATTTGGTGCTATAGCTCTAGCACTTATTCTTACATAGTGTACATAGCATTGGCTACCTTTAGCTAGCTATTTATAGCCTTCATAGTACCCATAACTTATCATTTTGGATATGTGATACATATAATACTTCTGGTCTGTGTTGTAGCTCCCCATAGCATATGGCTAAGGGCATATACTAGCCATATATCTAGAACTCACCATTACATGGTCTAAATAGCATCCATAGTTTCTCTAGTATATTGTTCAGTCATATTGTACGGATGTGGCTCACTCCTTTCAGTCTTATAGTGGGGCGTATAACTGTCTTAACTTATTTTAGCGAAACTCGGGCCTTTATATAGACAAAATCAGTGGCATGTGCTATTATTTTCCCCCGTATCATGCTGTGGTTACTAAGCCTAACGAAGTCGACGTATGGGTATGAGTCAGCTTCGATGGGTTCAATGAAATTTGTTCAAATAAAGATGGTATATTGCTTAGTCAGCGTGTCTTCCCATGACATAGCTAGAGTGGCCTAGGCCCAATAAGAATCCTAGCTTTTGATTAGGTACTGAGTAGAACTCCTGCTTGTGGTGTGATTATTTTTGTTTTTATTATTTTATTGGGTAAAATCATCCGTTTCTTTGTTTTCGGTGTTCTTGCATGTTCCCGCTTGGTAGCGTGTACTGGAAATCCTTGTGCACGATGCTTACCTGGCATGTAGGAGCGACGTCTTGCATGAGTCGTTTTTTCGGTAAGTGGAGTGCCACTGCATTCTCCATTCAAGTCCCGAAAATATTCACTCGGCCTCGCTTAGCAGTTGCTATAAAAGCATGAACTATTCCGATGAGTCCGGTCTTGGGGGGGGCTTCGAAGCACCATGGTCAATTATTGCGTTCAGGCTTCGTATCTCTGGTGTTGGGCGAGAAGCGAGAAGCAGACTGCGGGAGAAACTCGAATGTGTTTTGGGAAATGACTAAGACTCCAGTAAAAATTTGCGGCACCAGAAATGCCTGGCGTCTCTGGTGTTGGGCGGGAAGCGAGAAGCAGACTGCGGGAGAGACTCGAATGTGGGTTTCGAAATGGTTACGACTCCAGTCCATAGTATCAGGAAAGCACCAGAGACGCCTCTAGTAAGTGTAGTGCCAGTGCGTGCTCCATACATCTGAATACTCATCAGCCTCAGTGATCGTGATCTCGACTTGAGTATTTAATCGACAAACTTACCGTACTCGATGCTAACCAGGCACTTGTGACGCGATGACGGAATGATAGTAAAATCTCACCAGATAGATTGATAGGTATGATGGTCGATGAAGTTATTGATCAAGAAGTGCTCGCAGCGATCAAGAACATTGTTCGATGTCCATGCACGATTCGCCCTTCGGCCGAACCTTGGCGCTAACTGGCATGTTCGAAACATAGAATCCACCTCAATCACTGAGGCATCTAGCACGCCATTTCGATAACTTCGGGAAATAGGGTACATCCCAGAGTTCGAATCCTTGTTCCGAGGTCGTGAAAACCATTCGACATAGGCAAGATGTCCGATCTGCCTTGGGAGAGACATCTTCGTGACATATTCATCTGGAATGCGGAAAATAACTTTGAGTCGTGCTACTCGTTTTCCTATCAGGCATTATCAGTATTTTACAGATAGCAAGACTTGAATGACAGACCGTCGATGCCAGTATCCTCGCTCTCGCACCCCAACTCGTTGATAAGAACTGTGTCGAATCGTGCGCCTAATTCTCCTATGCCACCAGTCTTCAGTCTTTTTGGCTCTGCATGTGCAGTGCACAAAGTGGCGAATTCGGTATCAACTTGCAAATTCGGAACCGCAAACTTGATACGATACCACACGTCAACTGCTTCCAAGTCTCGTAAGATATTGGCATTCAGGTTGCGGTTGCCTCGTCGACGTTGGGAAGTAGACTGAAGCTGGTTGACGATGAACTCCCCGAGGGCATCCTTGAAATGCGTGGCCCCGAATTGATTTTCTAGTACGTGAAACGGAACGGCACGCGCGGAAGGATTCTTCGCAAGGTATACACCAGGTGACAGAGGCCTTCGCCAACGAGTGCGGGGCTTCGGAATCTCTCCGCGCCTCCATTGAAGGACCAAATCAAAGGCGGCCATCGATTCGTGTCGCTCTAGCCATCTCGTCATCTGTTGCAAAAACTCCTTCTTATTGGTAGCCCTGTACGCATCCTTCGCGTAGTCGATATGGAGGCGCTCAGTAGCCTCAGTGTTGTAGTTGTCGGTCGTGCCAAAACGACGGATGGAGTTGGCATAATGTTCGAGCGAATGCAGCTTGGCGAAGTTAAAGTCTTCACTGTTGCGTGCACCAAGATTGATGAAAACATCTTTGTTGGCGTGGAATTCATCCAATGCATCTGCGAGATACCCAAGTGTTGCCTCAGTATGGCTTTGGTACTGAGCGATTTCAAGGAAATCTAGGAGGCTACGAGTGGCACGAATCACTCCAGCGGGTGCACCTGGTGCATCAACAATGCATCCTAGGAGTTGCTTGCATATTTCGCGATGTTCAGGACCAGAAACTTGGGTGAGGCCGGATATACCATGCGAGAACAGATGGACGCCGTGTGCACGAGGCATGCGCTTAAAGCGAGCATCCAACTCTGCATCGCCGATAAGGGTCGAGATCCATCCACAAAGGTGCCTGACAAGGCCTTGGTATATTTGATGAAGGATGTCTGGAGTAATGGCGTCATGAATATTGCAGTGCAACAGCTCAATCCAGAAAGGGTCGAGAATTAGATTTAGGCCATGGTCTCTCACAGCTGCATCAGCTCGAACCCTTGTTGATTGCTGACTAGCGTGGCGAATGGTGCGAATTGATTTTTTCTGATATCGCGGGTCTCCGGTGACATGATTACCTAGCTCATCCTTGGTAACAAAGCACTTGGGACACGTCTGGGCGTAGCGCGTGCACGTCACCAATGCTTGCTCTGGATAGTCTGCGACATAGGCAGCGAGCACAGGAAACCCGAGGCGCACTGCCCCATCTCCACTTATAAGCTCTATCCCATTGGCCAGAGGTCCAGCACGCAGCGAGCTGGTAACCATCCGCATAGCATAATGAAAGAGCTGCGCACGAGTAAGGCGGGCGCTATCCACCGAGATATCCGTCCCATCTAATGAAACGGTTGGAAGGTATCCAATGAGTTTCTGGGTGTGAAAGGATGGCTTGCGGCGGATAGACTTCGAGATATTGCCAATAGTAAGATAAACGGGATATGCGGTTTTATCACCTCGAAATTGGCAGAGCTGGGTCTTATCTGAGCTGAGTATGACAGGAACAAGAGTAGCGCCATCTGGAAGGAGTGTCTGAAGGACATTCAATACATTGCCAAAGAAACATTTAAAACCACGGACCTGTGCCTCCCAAGACCAATCGCCACTCATCAGTTCGTCGTAAATGCGCTCGACTTTCCCTTCATCTGTGAAGCGGCGTTCCGGTGCATAGGTGAGGTGGTCGAGATAGGCAGGATTAGCCCACAGTTCTTTGATGCATTCAACAGGATCTCGCATGAACAATTCAAACTCTTCATTGATGCCTGATATCTGAATGACACTGCGGCGCCACGGAGTAACACCAGGGAGTTCGTGATCGATTTTTTGGTGGAGCGCGCGGGCATTCTTGTAAGAAAGGTCGAGTTTACGTTTCACCTAGCAAAAATACTTTAGTCATAATATCAATGCCCCCGCTACGTACTTACCTGATCAATGGACAAAAAATTCGAGAAGGCATTTTGACTTGGCCCTTGCTGTATGGCCCACCGAGCTATCTCGTAGTCACATTCACTGAGAAAGGGGTAGTAAGGATTATCCTCGGCCTGGCAGTCACGAGAAGTCCTGGTGTATGTGACATGAGCAGCGTCATCAATCCGCAAGACCCGGCCTGCTTCTGGAAATGTGTCGACAGCAAGTATGGCGTCCTCACGGCCATTGCACGTGGCTTCATTGGGCACCATTGCACTGGGCTGCAACGGCGAACGAGCCTGCTGTTGCGCTTCCTCCACTTCAAAAGCTGCGGCGTCCGCGTCCTGATTGCCCATGTGATCATCCTCCCCATCACTCAGCTCCCGATAATCCTTCATCTCGACCTCATTCTCAACGTCACACATCGTTCGGATCCACTTGCAATTTGGGGCAAGTGCAGTATGCGCATTGAGACGTGAGCGTGTCTTGAATATTTTCTTGCAGGATGGGCAATGTGTGATGGTAGTAGCCATCTTGATGCAAAATGCTGGAAGAATCGAAGGGATGAAGCTAATCAATGGGTGGTGTCAGATGACGACACACTACGTTATATAAGCTACCAACTAAGGAGGCAGCAGCAGCAGGAGTAGTCCTAACGTAGTCAATGAATTGAAACCGATGACCTCTAGACTCATTGCAATTGACGGAGCCTGCGGCGGAAATAAAAATGTTGCTCTATCTATATTGTCCCAGAATGCTGCACACTGCGGAAACGCTTCTAGAACTCAAACACGCACGCAGGTTGCTGAGGAGCCCACCGAAACACCGTATGAAAAGCCTGGCTTCTCAAAAGAGTTGGAGATGCCGGTAAAGCTCGAAGGAGGACTGACATGGATCCTGACCTTGAGAACTAACAGGAAAAGCCTGGCTTCTCAGAGTAAGACCCGAAGACGCAAACAGGTCACCGAGGATCTCAAAGAAACTTCGTACGAAAGCCCTGGCTTCTGGATAGAGCTGAAGAAGCTCGTAGAGCTCGAAGGAGGATTGACACGGGTCCAACACGAAAAGCCTGGCTTCTCAAAGTAAGACCCGAAGACGCAAACAGGTCACCGAGGATCTCAAAGAAACTTCGTACGAAAGCCCTGGCTTCTGGAAAGAGTTGAAGATGCTCGTAGAGCTCGAAGGAGGATTGACACGGGTCCAACACGAAAAGCCTGGCTTCTCAAAGTAAGACCCGAAGACGCAAACAGGTCGCCGAGGAACTCAAAGAAACTTCGCACGAAAGCCCTGGCTTCTGGAAAGAGTTGAAGATGCTCGTAGAGCTCGAAGGAGGATTGACACGGGTCCTCGAGGACGATCAGGCTAGGTTGAATGCCAGCGAGACCTAATACGAAAAGCCTGGCTTCTCTTAAGAGGTCTGAATCCGGGGGCTGAGTTGGCTTCAAATCTGGTTATACGAGCAAATCGAGTAAAGCCGAGCTTTACACGAGATCCCGTAGAGCAAGATTGAAGGACAATATTAAAGAAAGATCGAGATGAGAGGGAGGAGAGGAAGCCAAAAAGGAAAGAGGTTGAGGATGAAGATGACTAAGCCTAATTACATAAGTAGCCCTCAGGTACCACGCAAAGTGTCACGGTAGAGAAACAAGAATAGAAAAGACACAACACTCAGCGCTCAGCGTTTGTCGGGTTGGGACTGAGCTGGTGTTGTTATGAAGACACAGGGAACTTGAGGGAAAGCTTCAGTCACTGAATTCATGCGCAGTAGATATATTGTTCAAGCATTCATGTGAGCGCTACTAGCCTACACCAAGTAGTTCTACTCTATCCATGCTCTTCAACAAACACCGAAGACAGACATTATTTTGAAAATGAAGTATGACAAAATTTGCAGTGCTTTAGCTAAACTTGAGCCATTGTTAGTATATTGAGTATGACCAAAGATCGAGAAAAACCACATACCAATCGAGTGACCGACACAGATGAATGATCCATCCAACTTCCGCCCCTTCAAGTGTCCAGGTCCCAGATAGGGTCATGGTCAACGCGGTATCCCAACTTCTGAAATAGATCACGAGCGAAGGCCTCTGAGCCGTGAAACGACGGGTCGCCAGATTTGTCGTCTGAGATGGGTTTATAGAATCGTTTCCAATCCTTGCGGGTTTTGGGTGCTTCGGTGTTCCCTGAAGACAAGTTGGCTAGCTGCAACTGGAACCATGCTTCATCTTTTTCCGACCAAAATCCTGACCATCTGGTGGAGGAGGTCCAAATGTCATGAGGAGGCCAACATGTCACCGAGTTTTCCAAACCCTGGCCCAATAGTATCTCCAGTTCCGCAGGAGTGACAGTATCGTCCCAGAGGTCGTCTAGCGTTTCACCGCTTTTCCAGCGAGTGACATCTGAGGATGGCCCCGAGAGAGCTTCTTGGATGAGAGTCTTTGGGCCGAACTGTAAGGCTATACGCCATATGATCCCTCCAACCGTGAGGAAGCGGCGCGCAAACGGGCGATCGAGAAGCTGCTGGACGGTGGCTAGGTAGGTGTTCCAGTACCCAGGCTCACTCAGATCTAGACCAACGTGAGCGCTGTAGAGACTCGATCCTGAGTAGCCTCACAAAGGCATATATTGCAATGTAGGTCGAGTCTACACTACTACGCATGCAACGCGACAATAGCGCGATAAACGCGACGTTCGCGCGACGCGCGCGACTTAGGCGACACTTGCGCGACTTGCGCGCGCTTTAGGCGAACTTTCCCGCGCCTAAGCGCTATAGGGCGCCTGACTTCCCAGTGTGTTTTCCCATGTCCAACCAAGTTCCCAGGTATGCATTTCTCCATTTATCATTTATTTCAACATCGTACCATAATTATTTTCACTTGGTACACATTTTTACATTTACACTTGGACACACATTACCTATAACCTTTCTACCATCTACATACACAGTTACCATCACCGAGTTTTTATCTATGTTCTGAATATATCATTGCAAGCCCTAGTAGCAGTTAGCTCTAGTGGTCATATCCGCATCTCAGTCTACATCTTAACGTCTCGCTATCGCTCGCATTCCGCTTTCGCCCAGTTCCGCTTTTCAACGCGCAACTTTCCCACGCTTCGCGCCTCTATAGCGCCTTTGTTCCCGCGCTTTCGCCTATTGCGCGCTTCGCGCATTCCCCCTAGAGTTGACACCAGTGGATATTCGCTTTCTCCGCTTCCCCTAAGGGACGAACTTATCGCACCCATATTTTCATCCCTTCAACATTTATATCAGCTGCACCCTCAGCTGAGTTGAAGATCCTTCAGCGCGCTTGGTTGCTAGATACAATGGCCGAGCCTCGAGCTGCGTTGGTGCGGTATACTGAATCGACGAAATGACTCGGAATGGTGCCCCGGATCTGAGTAGACCTGGTATAGAGTCCGCTGGAGACGCGTTTGGATTGGCCAAGAGGTCGTGCGCTATGCGGATGGCAGACCGGAACGTCGTAATCAAACGTCCAGAGTGAAGGGTTGGCGCTGCGGGAAAGGTGACGCCCTGCATGAATACCTGAGGACCATTGATCCGTAGCTCATTAGCGCGATAGGCGTGCGTTATGAGCCGTATTCCTTCGGCTGCAGACATGAGTCCCTGGGGCTGCAAAAACACCTGGGACATTGATGGCCTGAGCATGAGGGTTGGAACCTGCTCTGCACGCGGGTTCGGGACCTGTTTAGTCTTCGGCTTCTGCTCTGTATCCGGGACCTTCGCGACAGTGTGGACCCTGTCTATCAATGATCGCGAGGACGAGGGTGACGGACCCATCCTGACGTCGTCCACGATGCGATCACTCAGCGTTGGTCGACGCGCTTCTCTGTCTTCTGGGCAGAACCTCTTACTCTCTCCAGTGCGTCCTCGAAGTTCAAGTTGAGAGGAAGATAACTTCCTCTTCCTGTAAGAACGATTGCTTGGGAACGCCAAGCGTTCCTCGCGACGAGGGGAAGGAGGACGTCTGGGCGCCGAGGAAGGCCAATTGGAGGAGGGTCCATGCGAAGAATAACCTTCATCGTAGGCGGGTCTATACCTCGAGTGGGCCTGAGCCTGAGTGCGGTCACCGTGAGAGCGGTAGCCCTCTTCCCGGTAGGGGCGGCTCGTCCTACGCTCATAGTGCTGAGATGAACCAGCATCTCGGCGACTCTTCCCTTCAAATGGACGACCCGGCCGGTCATAGACCTGTTGCTGGCTCCTCCCCGCATCGACTGCAGCCGGTGTCTGCTTTAATAGATGTAAGTGAAAGCCAACAATAAAACTAATGTTAAACGTACCGTCAATACACCCGCTGGCTCGGAGAGAACCGCCCCCGAAACAAAGGAAGATGAGGGTCGTGTCATGGACCGGGGTGAAGAAAGCCTTGGTGATTTTTGCTGTAAATTGAGGTGAGTGAAAGCCCAACAATAAGCTTAATGATGAAACGTACCGTAAATCCATCCATTGATGCTGGGGGAACCACCCTCGCATCCATTGGAGATGAGGGACGTGAATTGGCCCGAGGTGAAGGAGGGGTTGTCGAGACGTGAGAGTCTTGTGGTATCCAAGGGGCAATGGGAGAGCCAGGTATGAAGGGAGCTTCTCCTTCCTCATGAC
>JRHT02000297.1:0-38693 GCA_011800875.2 Suillus brevipes Sb2 | reverse complement strand
ACAACGTATTTCGATTCTGTCTCGGTCGAATGTCCATGAGTGAATGATATATAAGACTCGGAGGTGAAATCATTATTGGTTATGGTGGGAAACCCCGCTGAATATTCAAGTCATTGCTGCCGTCCTCAAAGAGATTTCACCCTCACCCGACTCGTATCGATCCCTGACAAGATGTGGAGATACACACCTAGGCTCGTCACACCTAGCCCATTTAAATTGGGGAAGCCTTAGACTCTTCATAACTCATTCTTTAATGGACATTGCCCGTTTAACTTGGGTCGGTGATCGTTGGACTATTCCGCTAGATAGTTCGGGTGTCAAGCTCCATACAACACTGTCCCCATCCTCAGAACATTTTTCATGGGATCCCTCAACCCAGAACGGTTGCACAATGTTGACTAAAGCCATCCACTCGCTCCACTCTCAGCGAACCAAAAATGGATGCCGACCTCATCATGACCACTATCTTCCGTCACAACTATATGGTTCCCACTAAATCGCTTTCTTTGGCAATTACAACATACCTTGAGACAGTAACGAGGAATGATTGGACTTGGTGTGTTTATCGACACACAACCCATCTCAATTGCATTCACACTTGCGTTTAGGTTCGATGCTGAAATGCTAAGGTTCCGCGAGTTGGCATAGAGGGAGCGACATAGAAATCAAGGTCTGCCAGAGTTGATTGTTTGGTGGACGAACCAGGCTGCCACCGTCGTTTGATCTGGTCTTTCATTTTTGTCGAGATTCGTTGTTCTACACGCATCGCACATGGGTTAGCGTTACTTCTCGGGAATGGTGCTGTGTTTAATGGCGCACAATTGACATCCACGTCCTCGGTCCTACCGACACCTGCGCCTGCACCCACTGCGTTCAGTGCGCCTCCGCCTGTCGCTAAAGCTGTCACAATGCCTACACCTGTTTCACAAGCTCCAGTCGTGTTAAGATCTGAGTCGGTACCAGTGCCCCGACCAGCCTCGCCTATCTCAGAGTCTCCAGTCATCTTATCCGCCAACGCAAGTTGATGGTGAAGTACGTACTCTTGATTTCGATCTTAAAATTAGACGCTTAAGCTACTTGTAGGGCAAGGCCACTGTTTTCGAAGCTGAGGTCGATCGGCTCAACGGTGAGCTCCACGTTGTACGGGAAAAGATTCGCAACATAGAGTTACAGGTCGAGGGCCTGAAAGCGAATGCCAAGACGGCGGCTCAGGCTTTGATGGAGGCGTGAGTGCAAGGTTTGTGAGATTCGAGCGGTGAGTGTAAAGTAAAATGGCACCTAATGAGACTCGAGGTGCTTTTGGTGTAGATTGATGATCGTGTACTTAGTCATTACATCTTGTATAGCCTGCGTATCGACAGACTTTTGGATATATCTGCCACGTAGTACCTTCACACCCTGCGAAAAAGCCGAGGTCCTAGAAGTGAGACGAGTGCATAACGAAAATAACGGTCGATGCCGACTAGGTGTTCGCATTGAATACTTCAGAGTGGCTCAAGAATGGGACGAGGAAAGGTGGTCTCCGTGCTGTCTTCATTGAATGTCGAAAGCAACAGAGTAAAATTGAAAAACGAGCGAGCAATGAAGTAAAGTGAATGCTAAAGGCTGAATGTACAGCATATCCGGACCATCCAAGCGGGTGGGAAGTAAAGTGTCGCCTGAACACAGGAACTTGCTGTGAGAGGCTGTGAGTCAATTAGAAAGCGCCCATTGCATGACAGCTATACTCACATCAAAGAATCTCTCCCTCTCCATCATTGATAGGTTCTTTGTCATATCGATTCTTCCAGCGCGGATGAACTGACCATCAACGTCAAGCCAGCAGGAGAGCTCACACAGGCCCATACCAAGAATACCCTGCCTGCACTTGACCGTTTCACTCATTTGCTCATGGAGACAGCCATGGCTTCTGCATTGACGAAGGTAGCTAGCACGAAATCGATTCTGGCACCATCGATGACTTTGAAAGGCCACAGAGCTTATATTAAATCCATATCGTATTTTCCCGATGGCCAGCGAATGATCAGCGGATCTGACGACACGACCACTCGGCAATGGGATTTGAAGGAGGGCAAGGAGATTGAGGAAGTGCGGGATGTTCGTGAGGAGGAGGTACATGCAGTGGCGGTATCAAGGGATAGTCGATGGATTGTGACTGGTAGTGGAGATTGGGGAGATGCGGACTTATAGGGTCATAACAGAAATAGGTTTCATACTCGTGGAAAAAATACTTCTTTCGGCCTGGTACATATCATGGAGCATGCTTCTAGGAATGATATGAGCCAACAATCGAGAAAAACGGCGGTTCGGATATGGAGATATGGTCGAAATACTGGTATTTTGGCCCACCTGCCATATGACACCATAGACGACCTCGGCATGCTCTGGGACCATTCCCAATCGATTTGTACGCATGAAAAACTCTCGGACAGGTCCTTGCAGCATCGGTATCCACATAGCATCCTGATATATGGCCATGGGGGAGAAGGGGGACCTTGGGTATCTGAGGAATATGATTTTTCCTCGCAAAGCGGGATCAACCATCGTCTTCAGAGGGTCGAATAACCTCGTAAACGAGTCCTGCATCAACCCCAGCAAGCGATGTGAAGGCTGTAAAAATCGATCTGTGGGGGAGGCAGCATGGCCTTGGTGGTAAACTTCGGAATTTGATTTTTTCGAGCAAATCTGGCTCGACCATCTTCTTCGTAGTGCTCAATAACCTCGAAATCAAGTCCTGCATCAACCCCAGCAAGTCATATGAAGGCTGTAAAAATCGATGTGTAGGGGGGGGGACCATCACCTAGGTGGTCAACTTTGCAACCTGATTTTTTTTCGAAATTCTGGCTCAACCATCCTTTTCAGAGGGTCCAATAGCCCCCAAATCAAGTCCTACACGAACCCCAGCAAGTGTTATGAAGGCTGCAGACATCAAACTTAGAGGAGCATGGTCATGGCACTGCTTACATAAGCAAGAATGCGGTCCTGACCCCTATGTATTCTCACAGATATGATCAGAATAGAATGCAATATACCCTTCGCATCTAATAGTCTCTTTGGATGGTGTTGAGATGGTTATGGTTGTGATGTGTGTTGAATCATAATAAGGTTAGGGTCACCAATGCTAGTGCTACCAATGAGACATTTGTACACCAGCTGGACTTCAGGGACCCCCCGAGCTTGCGAGGGAGGGCAGAAGTACAGCTGCGTGTACAAAAGTCTCATTGGTACATTTTTCATCAATGAGAAAACATGGTTAATCACAACATGCCAGGAAATCATGAATATTCCCTTTGCATTTTTCGCACTTTTCACTGTGGGCCCTATCTATCTGTGATTTCCTTGTGGTTCAGATAACCTCGGAAACCAGCACAGATGTGGGCTGCCGACGCCCAGACAGTATAGGATTCCTGTAAGATAAGAAGTCAGGGGACTGCATGACCTCACTAGCACAAGGTACCTTTTTGAAGCTGCAATAAAGTTTTATTGGTATATAGGTCATTTTGTTTCAAGAGAAATAAAGGCACTGTGGTGTAATGGTAATGATGGGCTCGAGTTATTGCTCAAGTTCAATTCCTGCCACTGGCAATTATACTATTGTCAATGTATACCGAGATGGAAAATTAAGTCGATTCTCTATTTCAATGTACGTAAACAATAAGTGGCATATACCGATGCAGAGAATTCATTTAATTCTCTGAGTCAGTATATGAGTGCTTTATTTTACAGAAAATTCATTCAATTCTCTACTTCAATATACATCAACAAAAAAACACTACTAGAGTAGTGGCATATACCGACGCAGAGAATTCACTCAGTCTCATGATGTAGCACCTGCTAGTAACTGCCAAAGATCTCATCCCACAATCATCAGACGATGAAGAACACTCGGTATCCTCCCTCGCCCCTCACCATTCCTCCTAGATCTCGTCCCACAGTCATACCTGTCCACACACTGTCCTCAAGCACTCTACTAGGCGCTGTTCTGTCAGACGACATAGAATACTCATTATTCCACTTCGACCTTGGCTTTATCCCTGCCCTCCATTGCTGTCCCCATTCTCGCCTCACTCAGTCATCCATCATGTCCTGCGGGACAGGGTCTTACAGGATGAAAGGCATTTCAAATTGGTCATGTCACACCATTTCAGAGGGCGACATCGCCGTTCACACGTGCTATCGGCTGACAAGCAAACTGAATGCCTCGGCAGCAGCAGCAAGCCCCCGGACTCAGTTCTGAGGTATGTCGCATCATTCCTTACTTTTTATCATTGGCGTACCCATTTTTTTTCCAAATGTCCTCCATGGGTCGCACTCCCACCCTTCACAGGCATCATGCCCATCCACTTTGACGGAGGTTTTCATGCCCAGGTATTGCGGTCTGCCAGTGGAGATTCTCCCCCTCACGTCAAATTGCTTTCAATTTTGTAAGCACCCTTGCAGTAAGTTTGATGAATATTATGACCTCCATACCTTGCCTTGTTCCGACGCGATCCAGCAAGACATCTTGATTTCATCTGGTGTGTGGGACTCGATTTTTTTATACTCCAGCAGTGCTTTATTATTGATGTATACTGAAGCAGAGAATTGATTCAGTCTCATGATGTAGTGCTTGCTAGTAACTCCCAGACTCGGGCACTTGCCTTCACAGTAAGTCCTGAATGCAGCCAATGTGACATGTGGTGCTGCCATTCCAATGTAGTGCCACCAATCGCAGGTCAGCCGCCAATTAGGTGCTCCCATTGCACGTCAGGTGCTAATTCTGCTTTCACCCACTTCCGCTTTGCAAGGCACAACTTTGACGTCGATTTCTTCGCTTCAATATGTCACCTGCACCCTCAGCTGAGTTGAAGATCCTTCAGTGGAGCTGGGTCGTGCTCCGACCCTGCACAGGCATCATGCCCATCCACTGCAGACACGCCATGGCCAGCTAGACGTTTGAATCAGCAGTCATTAACCTCACTATCCAGCATGGTCATCAATAGGATTTTGTCGAACCTAGATTGGAGGACCATATCAAAGTGCAGACGGTGTGTGGGACTTGAGCTGCCAATTTTATTCTTGCTATCGCGTGCTTTCTGCTTTCCCCCACTTCTGCTTTGCAAGGTGCAACTTTCACATCTGTTTCTTCCCTTCAATATGTCACCTGCACCCTCAGCTGAGGTGAAGATCCTTCAGCGGAGCTGGGTCGTGCTCCTACCCTGGACAGGCACCATGAAATTCGATTCTATTGCTGACTCAGACATGAAGGCCTCCCTCACAGTTGATGAGGTTGAATGTCCTCCATGAGCTGTGCTCATGCCAAAAGTGCGAATTGGGAAGGTCACAGGTGTCATGCTGAAATGTACAGCAGGGATGGAGAGTGTGAGCTATTGAATATGGTAATGGTGAATATTTGTTTGTGGTGTGGGGTAGGGTCTCCTTTGATAGCCTGCTCAAATTCCGCTTGGGACGCTGTGCATGTGCTCTTTTGTGACCCCATTGTAAGTTTTGATCGCCCAGGTGACCTAATCATCTACATACCTTGCCTTGTTCCGATGCGATCCATTTCATCTGGTGTGTGGGACATGAGCTGCCAATTTTAGTCTTGCTATCACTTGCTTTCTGCTTTCCCCCACTTCTGCTTTGCAAGGTGCAACTTTGTCATCTAATTCTTCGCTTCAATATATCAGCTGCACCCTCAGCTGAGTTGAAGATCCTGCAGCATAGCTGGGTCGTGCTCCTACCCCTGGACAGGCACCATGAAATTTGATTGTATGCCTGACTCAGACATGAAGGCCTCCATCACAGTGGATGAGGTCAAATGTCCTGCATGGGTCGTGCTCCCACCCTGCACAGGCATCATGCCTATCCAAGAGAAGTGAATTTGAATTCGAAGATAATCAATGGGTCACCGTGGTACCATTCATTGGTGTATGTTGTTTGGGGTTCTGGGTCCGGTGATTCCTCCAGGAAACTTGAGGAAATGATAGTTGGTATAGATAGTGAAGCATGATATAACGAAATAATACAAACCCAACCTGATGCTCGCGACCCTTCTTCGAGCATTCATGCACCTTAAGGTCTTCCGAGTTGTGTGCATGTGGATTTCCCTTCCTTTGGACTGGGTCAGATTTGTCCTCGCGGCGGACCTTGGTAAATTTCCCTCTTTCAAAGGTCATAACGATTTTGCCGATATCGTTGGTATAATTGGCAAGCGCCAATTCATCATCTGAAGACGGAGTATTTAGTCTAATATCAATTCTGGACGTATTCACATACCTGTAAATTAATATTTTTGAACATCATTCTGCGACATGTCATTGAGTTGGAATTGGAGCTTGAGCTCGAGGTCTCTGAGATACAGTCAAATTTCATGGTGCCTGTCCAGGGCGGGACCATGTAGAACTACAAAGATTGGTTTTTATTTCAGTAACAAAGCAAGATGATGACAAGCGGTAAGATGCAAACATGATCGGAAAAATGAGGCACAGACGGCTGCAAAAAGAATGGAATGATTTAGCGAAGAGGACACTTGCCTCGTGTGACACAAGTTGTGTCTATTAGCATAAAAACCAAATTCACGCACAACTCACTTTTCCCGGTCTGCTACATTGTCTTGCGGGATGGCGAAGGCTTCTTCCTGAGTACGCAATAACAAGGAGCCTTGGAAATGCAGCCATCCTCCCAAAAAGAAATTTCAGCCCCCCAGTAGGATGCAGGTGGAAGTTCAAGTTCCTCCAACTCAAGAAGCCGTTGAATGATCTTCAACTCAGCTGAGGGTGCGGCTGATATAAATGTTGAAGGGAAGAAAATATGGGTGCGATAAGTTCGTCCCTTAGGGGAAGCGGAGAAAGCGAGTATCCACAGGTGACAACTCTAGGGGAATGCACGATGCATGCGATAAGGCGAAAGGTGTGGGAACAAAGGCGCTATAGGCGCGCAAAGCACAGGAAAGTTGCGCGTTGAAAAGCGGAACTGGGCGAAAGCAGTGTGCAAGCGATAGCGAGACTTAACGAGGCATAAAGGCGTGAGGTGCGATGCGGATATAGCCACTAGAGCTCACTGCTACTAGGGCTTGTGATGATGTATTCAGAACATAGATAAAAACTCGTAGATGGTAACTGTGTAGTGAGTTGTTGATAAAAGTTATAGTCCTTTGTAAAAGGTGTTGTAAAAATTGTACCAAGTGAAAATAAACATGGTACAATGTTGAAATAAATGATAAATGGGGAAATACACACCCGGGAACTTGGTTGGACATGGGAATATGCTCCAGGAGGTCAGGCGCCCTATGGCGCTTAGGCACGGTAAAGTTCGCCTAAAGCGCGCGCAAGTCGCACAAGTGTTGCCTATGTCGTGTTTGTGTCGCCTATGTTGCGCGCGTCGCGCGAACGTCGCATTTATTGCGCTAGTGTCGTGTTGCATGTGTAGTACTGTAGACTAGACCTACATTGCAATATAGGCCATTGTGAGGCTACTCAGGATCGAGTCTCTACACCTTCTCGAAGACTAAACCATGCCCATGGCCCATTCCACAAAAAAAGCTCGGCACTTCGGAGTCGTCAGCGGCCACAGTGCCAGGTGGATCCAGCTCCACACCAGATGTTGGAGCAACTGTAGCAGCATCAAAGTCCACTGACTTTGATGAGAACACAGCTGCTGCATTGTTACTTGGCTTAGCTCAGCCAGTTGGAGACTCGGAGGTCCCAGATCCAGCTGGGGAATACAGTATCAAGTATGAAGACTTCTTCCAGAACCTCAAAGAATCCGATGAAGAAAAGGAATCTGAACCGTGGGGAAAACACAGGGGGATAATGGAACAGTAAGTCCGGAATGCGAGTGAAGGTCTCGACCCAAGGACAGCTACTGAGCTAAGGGAAATCCTCTCTGAATGAGGGAACCACAAGAACAAGTTGGGTATAGAATGACAATTGCGCGAAGCACAGTATAGAGCAGAGCACAGGAAACGATCATGCAGAATTGGGAAGGTCACAGGTGTCATGCTGAAATGTACAGCAGGGATGGAGAGTGTGAGCTATTCAATATGGTAATGGTGAATATTTGTTTGTGGTGTGGGGTAGGGTCTCCTTTGATAGCCTGCTCAAATTCCGCTTGGGACGCTGTGCATGTGCTCTTTTGTGACCCCATTGTAAGTTTTGATTGCCCAGGTGACCTAATCATCTACATACCTTGCCTTGTTCCGATGCGATCCATTTCATCTGGTGTGTGGGACATGAGCTGCCAATTTTAGTCTTGCTATCACTTGCTTTCTGCTTTCCCCCACTTCTGCTTTGCAAGGTGCAACTTTGTCATCTATTTCTTCGCTTCAATATATCAGCTGCACCCTCAGCTGAGTTGAAGATCCTGCAGCATAGCTGGGTCGTGCTCCTACCCCTGGACAGGCACCATGAAATTTGATTGTATGCCTGACTCAGACATGAAGGCCTCCATCACAGTGGATGAGGTCGAATGTCCTGCATGGGTCGTGCTCCCACCCTGCACAGGCATCGTGCCTATCCAAGAGAAGTGAATTTGAATTCGAAGATAATCAATGGGTCACCGTGGTCCCATTCATTGGTGTATGTTGTTTGGGGTTCTGGGTCCGGTGATTCCTCCAGGAAACTTGAGGAAATGATAGTTAGTATAGATAGTGAAGCATGATATAACGAAATAATACAAACCCAACCTGATGCTCGCGACCCTTCTTCAAGCGTTCATGCACCTTAAGGTCTTCCGAGTTGTGTGCATGTGGATTTCCCTTCCTTTGGACTGGGTCAGATTTGTCCTCGCGGCGGACCTTGGTAAATTTCCCTCTTTCAAAGGTCATAACGATTTTGCCGATATCGTTGGTATAATTGGCAAGCGCCAATTCATCATCTGAAGACGGAGTATTTAGTCTAATATCAATTCTGGACGTATTCACATACCTGTAAAATTAATATTTTTGAACATCATTTTGCGACATGTCATTGAGTTGGAATTGGAACTTGAGCTTGAGGTCTCTGAGATACAGTCAAATTTCATGGTGCCTGTCCAGGGCGGGACCACGTTCCATGCAGGACATTCATGCCCATCCACTTTGACAGAGGCCATCATGCCTGGGTATTGCGGTTTGCCACTGGAGATTCTCCCCCTCACGTCAGATTGCTGTAAATGTGGTAAGCACCCCTGCAGTAAGTTCAATGAATATTATCCATACCTTGCCTTGTTCTGATGCGATCCAGCAAGACATCTTTATTTCATCTGGTGTGTGGGACTTCAGCTGCCAATTTTGGTCTTCTTGCTTTCTGCTTTCACCCACTTTTGCTTTGCAAGGCGCAACTTTGACATCTATTTCCTCGGTTCAATATATCAGCTGCACCCTCAGCTGAGTTGAAGATCCTTCAGCAGAGCTTGGTCATGCTCCTGCCCTGGACAGGCATCATGAAATTCAACTGTATTGCTGACTCAGACTGAAGACCTTCCTCATTGTAGATGAGGTTGAATGTCCTTTATGAGCTGTGCTCATGCCAAAAGTGCGAATTGGGAAGGTCACAGGTGTCATGCAGAAATGTACAGCAGGGATGGAGAGTGTGAGCCGCTGTATATGGTAATGGAGAACACTGGTTTTTGCTGTGACGACCAATGAGAATAGCATGCTGAACAGTAGTGATGCGGTGTGCAGAAGTCAGTCTGTGAGAGAGAGATAGTTAAGTGTGGATCAGGGACATAAGCTAGGAGATGTGAGTATATGCAGCTGCTAACACAGGTGAGGGGGACAATAAGGTGCAAGGTGATGTGGCGAGGTGACAAAAAAGTCGACATCACGCACCACCTGAGAGCGGGACAAGGCTGCGGCACCATCAGCATGGGGTAAGCAGGTCAAAAATCGAGAACATGCACCAATGAAGAGCAGGACACGGTCACGGCACCATCAGCATCATGTCGACAGGTCACAAGTCGAGAACCTCACCTGCACCCGTGCAGGGTTTACCCGCAGGTAGTACAATATAAATTTTAACCTAGAAATATGAAAAAAGGACTTACTAAGACACTGCGAATGGCAGGCAACGACTTCGATCAGCATGGCTCAAGCTTGACGGAGGATGAACACACTGTGAACAGCATCTTCAATCAGCATAGCTCAAGTCGAAGGAGGATCGATACACTCATTCACTGCAAACAACAGGCAACAACTTGGATCAGCGTGGCTCAAGATCGAAGGAGGATTGACAGACTCACCCACTGCAAATGGCAGACAACAACTTGAATCAGCATGGCTCGATTCGAAGGAGGATCGACAGACTCACTCACTGCAAACGGCAGGGAACAACTCTTCTGGTGCATAGTAAGCAGCAAGGACGGTAGATCCCAACCGAAGAGCTGGACAAAGCATTCAGTTATGAAAAGCATTAAGTATGCATCATCTTGACACATCGCGACGAAGTCGTCGTATATCCAATGAATGTTTTTGATAAAAAGCACCCAAGTTGATGGCGGCAGTGAAGTGATCAGCGGCTTCATCGTGACGTGCATCACCCAAGGCTTTGATTCCGAGCTGAACATGTAGATATGCCTAATGTGGGAGTGACAGGATCAGGTTTGAGGATGGAGTGTGGCCACATGGTAAATACTTCCACGACATGACATGCGAGGGTATCAATATTCGGACAAACGACAGCCAGCTATTTGATGAGCAGTGTTGCTTCCTCACATTGATCTGCATTGAAGAGTGCGATGGCCTGAAATACAGAATGAAGCAGAGGGTATGCGACACGGAATTTGACCTACCTTGATCAAGAGAAGAAAATGGTTGGTATCTGAGTCTTTACTCATAGTATGGACCTAAGCCGTGTAACGAAGCGAGGTCAGCATGGAATATGTAGAATTGAGAGAGGAAATTTTTGAATGAAGATGAGCGCACCAAGGATCTAGTAGACGTTCTATGGCACATCTCAAAGTTGTTGGGGCCATTCTTTGGTGTATTCTTGCGTGGGCCGGAGTTGTCTCAAACTCATACAGTTTGGTCCATCGACATCGAGACGATCATCGAGACTGAGAATGCAAGTCTGCGAGTTGACAACACTTGTTGAGACGCCCTGACATTACTAGACGACAGGTGGAGGAGGGAGAAGGTTGTTGAAGGAGGAGAGCATCAGCTAGCAACCAATAAATAATGTCATGTGAAGCGACGTGACATGAGTTTGGCGCGCGGATCCGATATGTAGAAGCATGGAGATCAACTTGAGAAGGCAGGTACCTGTGCCTACCTAAGCTATGGCTCCGTGAGCATCTCATGAGCCTCCTGAGATGCTCTTGAGAGGCTTAAGCAGCCAATCAAATGACGAATAAAACTCCCACAAAAACATAAAACATTGATTGTTGACCCAGCACTCACTGTAAAAACATCTTCAATGCAGAAAGTCCAGCTAATGGACACTCTGGGGGCGTGTCAGCCGCTTGGCGATAGTCAGTCGGCGTTTGAATTTATCAATCTCCCCCAACCTCCTCCTACCACCACTGTCAGTGTCGTTTTCCCTGCCCGCCGCTAACAAAATCACATTATTAATATCAGAAGGAAGCATGTTACAGTAAAATATGAAAGGTCCTGCAGTTCCGGTGATGGCTCAGATCAAGAGCCAGGAATGAAGCCCTGACATCCATACAGCAGGCTGTTGTTGTTGATAGTGGAAGGTCGTGATGATGCTGATTGGTCGTCGTCGTCGTCGTGATTGACAGCATCGAGGGGTAATTTGTAACTATCAGTGTCATACGGCGTCACGTGTGTTAGGGGCACCAAACTCCGACTGAATATTGCCGAGCAGCTGACACGCCCCCAGAGTGGACCCAGACTCAAACCCCCGGAGTCTGTGACGGACTTGCCCCCAGAGTGTCCATTTCCCGGACGTTCTCCTTCCTCCAGAATCCTCCGGCATGTGTCGGATGATTCTTCTCCTTCAATCAAGAAGCTTCGTCCGTCTGGTGTCGTGAAATGGACAGTGTAGACTGACTGGGGGCGATGTGTTGTACGTCCATCATAAGAAATCGTAAGGTTGATCTGTGTTTTCAGGAAGATGATACTGAGTGTCCGCACAGGCGCCGCTTCACCTGGGATGTGGGTATCAGCGATTGTGCTACTACAGGATGGATAATATGCTGCATTTGCTATCAAAAAAATTTCTTTCCACTCGTCGACTATGACGAGTGGAAAGAAATTTTGACGAGTTTTGGAGGAAGTCCACCTGCACAGATGAGTGTGACTATTGCGAGGTCCAGTCGAGCATGAAGGAGTTCGCGCCCAACTTGTCTACTCTGCACTTCCAGTTTCGTCTTTGAACGCTCGACTGGGGCAGTGGACTTGGCAGATGGCTTCTCCTTGCTACATTCTTTACTCGTGCTCTTCTCTTCTAATTTCTCTACTCGTGCTCCCAAGCTCTCACTCGTCAGCAGCTCATTAGCTTCATGACGAATAGATGTTGGCAGTCGGTGACATGAAGCCGCATGTTTCAACAGGCGTGTTCGGTTGGCAGGTGCAGATAGTCTGTATCTGCAATTGTCTCCACGACATCGGAACAGTATCTTCTTTGGCTGGCCGAGTTCATGACACTCCTGGCTAATCTTGGCGAGTAAGGTGGTGCGTGGTCGGCCTTGAGCCTTGCCATGGACATTACGGCGCTTTCGGGCACAATATCAACCAATGTGCTATTGCATTGTTGTTCGTCATCAGAGTCATCCTCAGGAGTATCTGCCTTTGTTCGAAGTGAATTAGTAACAAACCCGTTGATCTTCAGAGTGAATAGAACTCACCCTACTGCGTTTTCGAGATATTTTGGGTGCAGTGTTCTTGAAAATAGGTGCGGGCAGGATATTCTTCTTTCCTTGAGAGGTCTTGATGGGGTGTGAAGGGGGATGGACAATCGAGGGTGACAGCGAAGGTGAGGGTGATGCTGGCAGGGAAGAAAACTCTGAAAGTGACAGAGTTGTTGGTGGTAAGAACATTTCAGCTGCAGATGCAGAACGGACGTTGGGTGGTTTAGATGTGTTCCTCCCATACGTGAAAGATTATGTCAAGATCTTTTTGGCTACTAAACGCGGTTTGGTGGGGATGACGAGCTCGAAGCGCTCAAAAGCATTGATTGGGATGCAAGTGTTTGAATTTTCTCCCTCGGATCATTCGACTTACGATTGTGTCGACATAGGCTTGGCGTTTTGGAATGGGTGTGACCCTTCCGGTGCCCATGACATGACCCTGGCGCAACAATCCTACACGCTCGCTGACAGGTGGAGCAAGACCAAAGATACGTCTGAGTTCAGTGCCACCGATATCAGTGGGATGGACGCCAACCAGATCGGTGAGCATGAGTATCGCTCATGACCATTGCTGCTGACTGTGTCCTATAAGACGCTGTCCTTGAACGACTACAATCCTTCGACCCGTTGCCAGTAGCGCATATTGATGACCTTGGTGACCTCTACAGGCTGTTTATGTCACCTAATGCGGAGCTCCTCCTGAGGTTCTACCAAGTAGCGTTGCTCGATCCCAAATCTGCTAAGTCGGAGCATTATGCAACAGTGGCTTTGGGCTGGGTTGTTGGGGAGGAGGATGGGATGGTCAAGGGTCGAAATGAAGTTCTGTCGGCCAATATTCAGGTCAGTGTTTGCTGTCGTCTGCTCACTTTATTAGCATTAACTTGACATTTCTTATCAAAGCATCCGTTTCATCACGCCCACCTCACTCACATCTACCATCCCATCTACGAAAATCGGCCAGCGAATAATAGACGACATCCCCCGACCCGGAACAGTCAAATCCATCATCCCTTGCACCCCCCCCTCGGCATTGTCAAATGTCTCGAGTATATCTGAGTGTGTAACAAGATTCTCACACTGGCATACAGCTATCGCACATACGGGAAGACCATAACCGTGCACCCTTGCGCAGCACCCTGGTATGAAACCATATATGACCCCACACCCACAGCGTACGACACACCAGGGTCTGCATGTGACTTAGCCAGGACTGACAAGGTATTCGGCGGTAAAGACTAAAGTCTACAAATGGATTTTTACAAGCTCGCCGCTCGTCCGAGTCTTTGGTGCATTCTTAAGCTTGCATGCAGCATGGGCAACGCTCCAAGCACTTTTGATCGGCTCTATGCTCTACTGGAGCACGATGTACTGTCTGAACCATCATAATTCCATCGATGTCGTGGGTGGTGCGTGTCTTGCTATTGGAATCAGGCGATACAGCTAATTCGACAGATGCACAACCGCCTTGATGATGATGGCATCTTCCACTCTTCCCAGTATGTTCGTCAACATTTGCATATTGGAATCATCAGCATGGATATAGGCGCGAGTATCCTAACAACTTGGACGGCAGTGGACCGAGCACCTTAAGCTCACAAGCCTCGCTTGCGACTGATGTGTTTGGCTGTATCATTGTACTTACATCCTCCGCCACACATATCTCGTATATGGTGATATGTCTAAATTTCGAGCGTCCGCATCTGATCTTCTTGTCGTTGTACCAGTGCAGGCAGACAGTGAGCATCTGGAGAGGCTGTTATGTTGAGGCTCTCGAGGGAACATACGGGGAGACTTCACTCACCCTCTGTGACGAGGCCCCGGTTACGTGCTCTAGAGGGATGGCTACACATCCTTGGAAAACTAGGGAGAAGCCTCCTGGAGGAGGGGGTCTTTCGGACTATATATTGGCAACATAATAATAGGGTCTAACAGTACATGGGAACATCTTGAAAGTGCTGCCAAGTGTGAGTTTCTCCCTACCCTGAGATGAGATTGTGTCTCACAAACATGTGAACTAAGGTCAGCCAGTGTGGGTGTGAGGACGGCAAGGACGATCAAGTATGCATTATGTCAGCACAGGACTGCGTTACTAGCTTAAGTGGGCCTTCATGGTATAATGTGATGACTATGATTGTATGCATACTGCGTGTATTTGTGTGCCTATTATTGAACTGCTACTGTTGTATCCAGGGTATGTTTCACCTAATTGTCCTGACTCAGGTCTTCGTGTCTCCTCTTCTTCGAATCTCGCGGCCTGTCAATCCAGTCAGCTGGCTTGTTGTCCAAGGCTATCACATCGTCGTCATCGTCGTCGTCATCCTCTCGTCGTCTCTTCCTCGACGTGACTTGTGTTCTATCAATCCAGTCTGCCGGTTTATGAACCAGGATAATCACATCGGAGGAGTCGGAAGAGTCGGAGGAGTCGGAGGAGTCGGAGGAGGAGTCGTAGTCTTCATCAGATGTGTCAGATCTATCAGCAGGCAAGCAACCGTCATGCGTCTTTGCAACTGAGGCACACATCGCTGAGTGAAATATGTACAGTAATACGTAGAACATCACATACCATTGCTACATAATTGCTGGCATGGAATGCACGCTTCCCCCGTTCTTCCTAAACAAACATATTTCATGTCCTTGCAGTAATTGCAGCTCGGACTGATTATGTGAATCGCAGTCATGACACCACGACGCCTTGGAGGAGGTGCTAACATTGTCAACAATTTTTAGTTGATAATATCACAATGATGCTTGACAACTTACCTGGCAACAGTGAACAGCGCATGATGCATCTGCGGCATGCGGATGCGGAACAACGCGCGTAGCATTGCGTATTATCTGTAATGCAGGATTGGCACCCAGGCTCTCTCAATACGAACTTTGGGGCTGGAAACATCAATAGGAAATGGGATGGTGAGAGTAGTAGAGAAACCTGGTAAGGATGTAACGATTGTATAAGCAGTGAGAGCAATATATTTGCGGTGGTCGTTCCACAACAGTGTCGTTTTGCTTTACCCACAGACCAACACAGGGGCCATTGAGCCTTCCTTCATCTGCCACGTGGACATGCGATCAGTCACAATGTCACAGTCAGTGATACCCGCAGTATGAAATATGTAGGGCACGAATAGCTCAACTAGTGTAGGATTGTTCAATGTAGTTGTGATGTATATGGCAAATTGTTGGAGTTGTATATTGTCATGGGACGTATCTCTCGCTTCCCTGTCCTGTGCATCAATCATAATCACCATCTTGCCTTGTCAACGCGGTCATCTGGCCGAATGTATGGTTGAACTGTGTATCACAAACATGTCAACTAAGGTCCGCCAGTGATTGCTTCACGTGTCTACAAACAACTACTAGGCAGTCCATGTGTGTCTACTGTCTACTTCGTCTGATGTACTTGCTTTTGGAACCTCCCCGCAATGATATAACCCAGCATATCATCATCGTGAGCTGCCTCAATGGGCAGCCCATCTCTTGCACCATCTGGTCTCTGGATGTCCCTGTGATTCACAAATGCCGGATATCGCACGACCTTGTCTACCCCCGCCCAGTCGAAATCGATGATCATGTACTGTGTCCTGTCATTCGCCTTGAGCAAGATATTAGTATCGCGTATATCTCCATGAACCAGCTGCTGTGCGTGAAGCGCCTTCAGCTGATCCCCGATGGCGTTGAACACCGCTCGTGGGATGTATATGTCATCAGATAAGTCCGCCAATACGTCGTATCCCGCCAGTCTATCCATCACTACCATATACCAGCCTCCCGGAAGTCGCTCAAACCCTCGGAGTCTAGGGGCCACGCCTGATCGGGCGCAATGCATATGAGCATCCCGTGAATACCTGGAGACAAATTTGATGCATATAGCAACCTCGGCCTCCCCATCGGTGATGGTCCCGAAAAAGACGAGTCTTTTGGATTTGCCCCCATCTCTGTCGAAATGCTCCCTATATTTGAAGGAGACGGTGCTGTTGTCGTCGAGAGATGTAAAGCTGGTCGGATATGGAAAGATTGTGGGGTGGGATAGCTTGCTGACAAGTTCAACATCAGGAGGGAGCGTGTCGTAGTGCCTCTGGAGGGTTCGGACAGCATTGCGGAATGCGGCCATGTGACGCGCAGCGGTGTCGTGATCATGTTCATTCTTCGAATGGACATTGAAGGAAAGAGGGTGGCAAAGCATTTCAATGGCGGGCCGCAACGTCCAGACAGCCCCTGCGAATAATATCATGGGTCCTGGACAACTGATGAGTTCCTGTAGCATATTCTTGAATTATGGAGATCTTGACACACACCAAAAATGGCCACAAGAAGACAGGGAAGGGAAGACCCAGACAAACTGGCCGCGTACGTTCTCGTCGACTGCAGGTAGTACATAAGAGCCTGCATGTATGGTTCCGAATTCGATCCCGCGGCCTCGTTTTTGAACTCGACGATGACATATGGATGACGACGATTATTAACGTCGACCCACATGACTCCATCCGTTTCATATTGAGTTCCTGGAACCTTGCTATTCAAGTGCAAGCGAAGGTTATATCCCCTGAGCACCTCGCTGACCGCATACATTCGCTGGTCTTCATTTTGGTACAGTGCTGACATGGCATAGGCCAGTTTCTGGGTGACGTCGTTGTCTTCATCGGTCGGTATGTGCGTGTTCCTGTCGTCGATGAATTGTCCGAAGGCAGGATGCAGCAAGGGTACGGGAATGGTTTCCTCAACCTCGCGAGGGCGACCACAGGCCATCTGTACATTTGGGTCCGCCTGTCGTCCACGGAACGATGATGGTTGGGAGCTCTGATAAGGAGATTGCGATCCTTTCCCTTTTCCACTGAAATACATATCAGTATTTGTTAGGAAGGATTCTCGTGCCAGTTTGATGGCATCCTCTCCTGTAGAGATGTGGTGCGTTGACTGAGGAGGATTTGTAGACCCTGCCATCCATTTCTTTGTTGGTTCAATTCAATTATATAACGCATTGACTCACTAGTGGCTTCAGGGCGAAATTGGACTACAATCCGGAGCCGCTCGGTAACTGGCATGGACTGGAAGCATTCGTATAAATGCCATGATTTGTTGACCTTGAGCAAGTCACCCGCATCGATGGTATCTAGACTCTCCGCGACATCGTCCTCTGATCCAGATATTCTGAACAAGCTTATGCCACTTTGGTCTACGTGTTTGAGCTTTGATTCCTCCGCCTTGATGCGGTCTTTGAGGGCCCCGACTGATGCATTTGACCTGATTGAAATGTCAAATCCGTCCTCGCCACCGCTACCACGTAGCCAGCAATGAATTGTGTATTCTGGTGCATCTAGAGTATTGACATTGAGTGATTATTAGTATTCCCACGCTTGAATTGCAGCCCCAACATACCAACTATGATATGGATATAACCTTTCTGGGGTGGCTCATTAAATAAGTCTGACATCTGTTGGGATGAACGCAATGGTGCCCCAAGAGTAGAGAGCTGCAAATTGCCCAAATTCACATCATGGGGTTCAGCCACTGGTTCATGTGGCTTGAACAACCGCAATGCAGATGCAGCCATGTCAAGTTCTTGGCAATTCTTGATCATGGTTTTCAGGGCGTGAACAGTTTCCAATGGACTAATGTTCAAAACAAAACTTTCATGAATCTCTGTACCTCGGATCCAGCAGTGTATGGCGAAGATGTCGGACATGGTGGTTGAAGGTCAAGATGCAAAACACTCATTTGATCATTGGCCACCATCATATTGATCATGTGATCAACCAACAATGGCATCACTTAGGTGTTAATTAATTAATTATTTTATCGGCACACCCTCCGGTACATGTAGATACTCTCAAAAACACAATCAGATATCAAGGCACTCAAAGATGGACACATTAATAGCACCCAGATGAGGCGATGCAGCGACAACTCAAGCGAGATGGGAACAAGTGTCCCGCAGGCGTGCAGAACGAACAAGCGGGACCACAACAAGTGCAAGCAGGCGTGGACAAGCGATGGGGCAGCAAAGCAGATCGCAGAACGGACAGCAACAAGCAAGCACAGACAACAATCATAGACTCAACGGGACTGACAGCGTCAGAATGCGCCCATGAAAGCGCGGGACCATCGAGTCAGAAGGTGCGTCATGCGTGTGCAGAACGAACAAGCGGGGCCACAACAAGTGCAAGCAGGCGTGGACAAGCGAGGGGGCAGCAACTGTGCGCGGGAGCGTGCAAGCAAGCATGGCAAACGCACAAGCGAGACATGCGACATGTAAGGACACGCAGATGAGGGACAAACGGCGACCAGTGCGAGAAGGCGTGACAAGCGAGACAACAGCGTGCAGGACAGACAGCAACACGCACCATAGACTCGATTGGACTGACAGCGTCAGAATGCGCTCATGAAAGCGCGTGACCAATGATTCATAAGGTGCATCACATGTGCGAGCAAGCTGCAAGACGGACGGACAGGCGAGACAGCCACAAGATCAAGCAGATATTCGAGTACAAACGCCGACAAGTGCGAGTCGGCATGCAGGAAGACAAGCGAGAGAGAGCAACAAGTGAGGACAAGCAGGAGATAGCGACAACATATGTGTGTGACGAAGAGGACGGACAGCAGCATGCAAGATGCATGAACAAGCAACAACCGTAGACTCAAAGGTACTGACAGCGTCAGAATGCGCCCATGAAAGCGCGGGACCAACGAATCAGAAGGTGTGTCACATGTGCGAACAATGAAAGAAACAAAAGGAAAATGGGCCACCATCAGCGACAGCGAAACGCCCATGAAGGCGCGCAACCCATGGTAAGGAACAGAAAGGCAATTCGAACTCAGACGAATATTTGAACCACGCGCCACGTGACCCTCTCACGCCTCATCGGCAATTCGGCATTGTCGATAATATTCAACTCCGACTGCCACCCTTGCAGATTTCTCCACCTGGGCGCTTCCAATTAAGTGGGACTGAGCTAGTCTCGAACCAGACTCAACTGACATCCCAAATTGGGAACCCTGTCAGTAGAGTCTGGGATCCAACCGGAGGTAATAAGGGGGTTTGGGAGTTAGTAGTCAAATGTGTCACCTCACGCTCTTAACGCACGTCCAACGTCTGCCTCGTCGGTGCCGAGCAACCCCGTTAGACACATCTTTCTCTTATTTATTCTACTCAACCCTATTTGTCCTCACTAACCAATCACTATGCTTCATTTTAGGTCGATCATATACTCATAATGGACGAAAATTTGACACCCTGCTGGCCTCCTGTTCGTAAACGCGCGCGCAGCCCTTCGTCAAGCGCTCGCACCAGTGACGAGGCCAATCCAACCACTCCCATCCGTTCCGTCAATACACATGTCCGCACCGTTAATTCACGTTCTCCGCTCGTTGATGCTATCAACCTTACCCCACGCTTCCGCAATGGATATGAGGTCAAGCCGCAGACACCCTCCTACAAGCCATATGCCCTGTCCTCTCACGGGCAAAAACGGCAGCGTGCTTTCGACTTTTTGGTTGAAGTCCCGATAAACCACCATCCTCCGCTCACTCCTGACGAGTGGAGTGCCCTCGCTACTGGTGCTGCCATCATTCCATCAGACTGCCACCTACGCGACTTCCAGATTCAATGCAGCAACATCGTAATTGGACGCTCGAAGGATGTCTGTGTCATTGCACCGACTGGCCAGGGCAAGTCTTTGCTCTGGGTCCTCCCGCTGCTTGTTCAGAAATCAGGTGTTTCTCTTCTCATCACGCCTTACACGAGCTTAGGTTCGGAGGGTCAAGATAGGTGAGCTTCCACATTTTTTTTTAAATTGACATGGGGTTTATGGTGATTTACAGGAATTGTGCTCTCGGAATCCGCTCAGTCTTCATCAATGCAAACCAGAAGGATGCCACCACGCTAGCTGATGCTGCACGTGGACATTATAGAGTCGTGTTCGCATGTGTGGAGATGATGGAGAGTCCCGCGATGGCAAAGAGTTTACATGCGGAGTCATTTAAGGCTGTTTTGTCTACCATATACATTGACGAGTCTCATCTTGTCCACGAGTCTGTCTCCTGGCGGCCTGCATACTCTCGCCTCCATTTACTTCGCAAGCTCATTGGAGACCACATTCCTATCATTGCAATTTCAGCTACCCTACCCACCAGCTATCGTGACTCCCTTTGCATACATGCGGGCATGAAAAACGAGTACGAGCTGATCAATTTGGGCAATTTCCGCCCCGAACTTTCAACCGTTATCATCAACATGTGCCACGATCAATCAAGCTTCGACGACATTGCATTCCTATTACCATATGGTTCCTGTGTACCCACAATACTACAGACTCTTGTGTACTGTGATGATATCGTCATGTACTCGCCTGCTCGTTTTGGGTCTTCCCCCCTCTCTCGCCGACATTTTGCATGATGGCATGTCAGACACTCACCAAGATACTGCCCTCGTGGATTTCCGTCGAGGAACAACCAAATTTCTGCTCACTACCGAAAAGCTCGGAGCTGGAATGAACTTTGCAGCTGTCCGCCGTGTGGTGCAGTACCTGGTGCGCTGTGTTACGCTAGTGCGCTGGAGTCAGCGTCATGGTCGTGGTGCCCGTACAGCAGGAATTACTGCAATCGGATATCTTCTCGTCGAGAAGACCATGCAGTCTGATGGTGAATTTTCGGTTAATGTTCCCAAAACAGCGGATCCAGGTCTTCTGGACCTCATTCATACGAAAGAATGCTGTGACAGCGTGCTCGATAAGTGGCTTGAGAGTCCCCCACGCTCTCCATCACAATCTCCCCGTCTGTGCTGCTCCAATTGTATTCCATCTCTTGTACCACCACACGAGCTGCAGTGGATCATGGAGACTTTTAACCATAACGACCAACACGAGAGATGTGGGCCGTTAACTAGAGATGAAAAGAAGCAAGTCTTCGATCAGCTGGTTGAATGGAGGGTTGGTCATTTGCGGGAGCATTGGCGTGAACAATGGCCCAGTTATGGACCACAATCATTCATATCGGACGATGACCTCTCAAGTTTAGCCAAACATTCCCGCTCAATCACCACTGTCGAACAACTCACAGCCCACTTAACGTCGTGCATATGGATGAAGTCGTGGCTCCTCTTTTCGATGCAGTGAGATTTGCCATTCAATGTGTCACTGGTGTCGACCCTGGAGTTGTACCTCCTATCACATATGACTCAGAACTTGTCATCGAGCCAACTGCTGTGCAGAACAGCGAGGTATGTCATTTGTTTATGTACGCGAGGCTTGATTCTAACGTGCATGTTACGCAGTTACGTCCAGCTACGGGTACATTGCAGCCATACGAGAAGGTGTTGATACTTTAACTTCAAAATAGCTCATCCTCCTCTCTCTCCTGCCAGTGTATGTGAGATAACCCCCCATTATTTATCGTCAGCGAGGCATTGTCGTGTCCACCTAGTACATAATCAATTGGCTGGAGATCTATCAAATCAGCAAATTCCGCTATCCCCTCATCCTCGTAGACAGTCTCGTTATCCTCATTGTGGCGCATTCGAAGACGTAACTTGTGACGAGCAAGGTGTTTGCATGACCACCATCCCTTCCAGCGAGGCGATGCAATCCAGTGTGGTAAAGATCTACCATATGATGTGTTGACTGCTCGTCAACATTGAAGTCAAACACTCGATGCTTCATGAGGTGCCTGACGAGCATTTGAATATCCTGATGCTGCTTGACGTGGCTGTGATACCGATTTATTTCATCGACTCCAAGTTGAGAGAACAGCGTGTCCGTGAGATCGCGGACATGTCCCAAGGCCCCAGTGACTTTTGCTAGGAGCTCGGATGTGGCATTTGTTCCGTGGGCACGTCCTTTGATCCTGCCATTCAGGTGCTCAACATGCATATCACCTTCAACAAACCCATCCTCTCGACCAGTTGTATTGACAAGCATTCCTGCTGTCAAGACATTGGCAGAGTCAGAGGGCCAATCATGGTGTATGTTATGCAGGAGTTCCATGCACTCGTGAGCATAGTTGTAGCTCTTGCCTGCATAATACATGGGGGTCCAGGATTTAAGCATTCGAACGACCCGTTGGGGATGACCATGTTTGATGGCATGGCGCAACTCTTTGATTGTCATGAGATCATGCAGGAGCAGTACAGCATGTCCGCTGACAGAGTCACACAACGTTTTTTTGACACCGTCGGCTTTAAGTCAGTCAACTGAGGGCATGAGAAAGGAGTCGATGATCGAAGTGGCGATTGTGATGAGACGGTTATAAGTGATGTCGTTGGAAGTAAATTCATTTATGGAGGTAATTTGAAGGGTATGGCAGGCAGCAGATATGACGAGAGCGTGGAGGATCATGTCAATGAACCTGAGCCAGGCATAGAAATCAATTTTTCGAGCGGTGATTTCGTTGCGATTGGGCAAAACATCACGAAGAGAGAGGAGACTGACAGCATCATTGTCTCCCGAGCTGCCCCATGCATTCTTGCCCACATTGGCCATGAAATTCATACAGACGTGCATCAAGCCGCTCGTCATGGCAAAACTGGACAGGAGGTCCACACGAGAGGTTGACCGATCCACAGCTCGCAGATCCTGAGCTGCTCGGTCCCGCACGGTTGTGAGCCGGTCTCCAAGAACAAAATACATGATGTTCTCGAATACATCTTTAGGTATGGCAAGGACTTCGAGAAAATAGTGCCGCAGGACAATCATGTTCCCCCTAGTCGAACCCTGCTCCTGGTCAAAGGTAGGAAGGTAGTAACATTCAGACTTGCGAGGAGTGATGGTGTCGGGATCGTTGAACTTTGGAATATTTCCCTTGAGTGGGGAGAATTTTGGACATGGTCACAGAGAATACGTGCAACGTGCAATACAGCATGTTCTCGAAAGATGGATTGGTCGACAAATGATGGCAAAATATCTTGAAGTGCCTGCTCTTGAGGAATCTTGTGTCGTGACCCAGCGAGTGCATCAAAACGAGCTACACTGGCAAGATACGATGCAGGGACATCCTCCGGCCTTGGCAATACAACCAACATTGCAGATACCTGATCATGCTGTGCCGACCCGTGGATAGCTGATCCCAGACTCACAGACTTAGTGTCTATGGGGGTGGGCAATATAGATGAATGTCATGCGTGAGAATTTTGCTGTGGCTGAAGGTATTGTGGCGATTTGAGTGACCCACTCAAAGCCCGTTCATGCAAGCTGCAAGGCTAGCTATAGTGCACACAGGGTGATAGACCATATATATGAAAACTACTCATAAGATGTCTGACGACAACGACTTGAATTTTTTTTGCATAAAATTTAAATATGTAGTCAAGTTGAACTGAAATCATCAGAAAAATATGCCCAAAAATGACCTGTGACCAGGAGAGCTCGAACAAAATTCAAGGCATTGTAGAACGGCCCATTATGAAAAACATTCTCTATTACACTGTAGCAATCGGAGGACAGGGTATTAGTGTTTTTAACTGCAACCAAAGCCATGTGTCAAAGTGCTGTCTGAACCTGGTAACACCATTACCTCTGCTTTTTGGCGGTTGTTCGATGCATAAGGAGCTCATTGCAGTCAAGGGCGGGAACACGGCCATGATGTCAGTCTGGGATTCAAAAGAAACTTGTGATCGACCTGTTCTGCTTGCACACAAAGACAATGACGCGACAATACGCCTATCGATTGGAGATTTCAATCTTACCAAGGACCCAATTGACCGCGCCCCAGCGAAACGAGATAACAATGATGCAATAGAAGCCCTACAAGACCTGAGAAGCTCATTGAATATACAAGACCTCTGGAGAATCACGCACCCTCATAGACGACTCTTTACATTTAGTAGCAACCACCAATCTCTCTCCAGGTTAGACAGAATATACTCGTCCGAGGAACACGCTGAAAGTCTCCTCGACTGAGGCTCAGCCATAAGCCAAGTCCGAGTCCCAACCGACCACCAAATGGTATCAGTCCGTTTTGCCCCACCAAACGTACCCCACATAGGCAAGGGACGTTGGGCATGGCCAGCAGGTCTAGTCGCTGACGCAGACCTCGTCAAAGAATCGTTGAACTAGGGATCAGAACGCAACTCACACTGGAAACCCCAGCACCAAGAGCGGAAGAGGCAAACCCCCAAAAGACATAGCGAAGACTCACCTAGTGAAAATCAATCAACGAATCCGCGCCCTAACCAAAGATCTACGCAAGATAGCAAACACACCGGAGATAGACACATCTGAGGACATGAGATTAAACGAGATCTTAATAGAAAAAGAAATGAGCCACTTATTAAAGAAACACTTCCAGAATACATCCCTAAAAGCGCAGGCAACATGGGCCACCCACGGTGAAACAATAAATAAGTAATGGTCGAGAATGAATAATCAGAAGTCACCTAGAGATATCATTTACCGCCTCAACATCCCGGGCACTAACAGCTACACAACGGAGTCAGAGGAAATGGCGGAGATCACGATGTCATACCATGAGATCATCCAGTCAGCAGATAACAATCTCCACACCGAAGAAAACAAAGCAGCAGCAAGAAAAGAGCCCTCGCAGGGATCCCTGAGGAACAAAAACTCGGAGCACCACCTGAACGCATGGAAGGATACCCACATACGAGCACAGAGCTATGTGCCAAATATGAGACCCAGAAAGTATATCCTGTAAGATAAGAAGTCAGGGGACTGCATGACCTCACTAGCACAAGGTACCTTTTTGAAGTTGCAATAAAGTTCTATTATGAATGGTGTGAGAATCAATGGTATATAGGTCATTTTGTTTCTAGAGAAATAAAGGCACTGTAGTGTAATGGTAATGATGGGCTCGAGTTTTTGCTCAAATTCAATTCCTGCCACTGGCAATTATACTCTAGCAGTCCTTTGTTGTCGATGTATACCGACGCAATACATCAACAAAAAAACACTGCAAGAGTAGTGGCATATACTGAGGCAGCGAATTCATGAACTCCCAGACTCGGGCACTTGCCTTCACAGTAAGTCCTGAATGCAGCCAATGTGACATGTGGTGCTGCCATTCCAATGTAGTGCCACCAATCGCAGGTCAGCCGCCAATTAGGTGCTCCCATTGCAGGTCAGCTGCTAATTCTGCTTTCACCCACTTCCGCTTTGCAAGGCACAACTTTGACATCTGTTTCTTCCCTTCAATATATCAGTTGCACCCTCAGCTGAGTTGAAGATCCTGTAGCATTGCTGGGTCGTGCTCCTAACCTGGACAGGCACCATGAAATTCGATTGTATGCCTGACTCAGACATGAAGGCCTCCATCACAGTGGATAGGTCGGATGTCCTGCATGGGTCACGCTCCCACCTTGCACAGGCATTACGCCCATCCACTTTGACAGAGGTTTTCATGTCTGGGTATTGCGGTTTGCCAGTGGAGATTCTCCCCCTCACGTCAAATTGCTTTAAATCTGGTAAGCACCCCTGCAGTAAGTTTGATGAATATTACGACCTCCATACCTTGCCTTGTTCCGACGCGATCCAGCAAGACATCTTTATTTCATCTGGTGTATGGGACATGAGCTGCCAATTTTAGTCTGGCTATCACTTGCTTTCTGCTTTCCCCCACTTCTGCTTTGCAAGGTGCAACTTTGTCATCTAATCCTTCGCTTCAATATATCAGCTGCACCCTCAGCTGAGTTGCAGATCCTTCAGCGATGCTGGGCTGTGCTCCTACCATGGACAGGCACCATGAAATTCGATTCTATTGCTGACTCAGACATGAAGGCCTCCATCACAGTGGATGAGGTCGAATGTCCTGCATGGGTGCTCATGCCAAACGAATTGTCACAGGTGTCATGCTGAAATGTACAGCAGGGATGGAGAGTGTGAGCTATTCAATAGGTAAGTGGTGAATATTTGTTTGTGGTGTGGGGTTCTGGGTCCGGTGATTCCTCCAGGAAACTTGAGGAAATGATAGTTGATATAGATAGTGAAGCATGATATAACGAAATAATACAAACCCAACCTGATGCTCGCGACCCTTCTTCGAGCATTCATGCACCTTAAGGTCTTCCGAGTTGTGTGCATGTGGATTTCCCTTCCTTTGGACTGGGTCAGATTTGTCCTCGCGGCGGACCTTGGTAAATTTCCCTCTTTCAAAGGTCATAACGATTTTGCCGATATCGTCGGTATAATTGGCAAGCGCCAATTCATCATCTGAAGACGGAGTATTTAGTCTAATATCAATTCTGGACGTATTCACATACCTGTAAATTAATATTTTTGAACATCATTTTGCGACATGTCATTGAGTTGGAATTGGAGCTTGAGCTCGAGGTCTCTGAGATACAGTCAAATTTCATGGTGCCTGTCCAGGGCGGGACCACGTTCCATGCAGGACATTCACGCCCATCCACTTTGACGGAGGCCATCACGCCAGGGTATTGCAGTTTGCCACTGGAGATTCTCCCCCTCACGTCAAATTGCTTTAAATTTGGTAAGCACCCCTGCAGTAAGTTTGATGAATATTATGACCTCCATACCTTGCCTTGTTCCGATGCGATCCAGCAAGACATCTTGATTTCATCTGGTGTGTGGGACTCGATTTTTTTATACTCCAGCAGTGCTTTATTGTTGATGCGACCAGTGTGACTTTTCGTGCTCCCATACAGGTTGTGGTGTGCAGTTGGGCGCCCACAGCGACTCACAGTAAGTCCTGAATGCAGCCAATGTGACATTTGGTGCTGCCATTCCAATGTAGTGCCACCAATTGCAGGTCAGCCGCCAATTAGAAGGTCCGGGCATTTAGGGGTAGAATGAAGCACATACTAATGGGGACTCAAATGACAGGTGCTGGGCAAACCACTCGGTATAACGGGATGTATGGTTGTGCCAGTTAACCCAGACCTCAGCCACCTCTTTCCTCCATAGGAGGGATGTATGGTTGTGCGCTGGGCAAACCACCCGGTATAACGGGATGTATGGTTGTGCCAGTTGATCCAGACCTCAGCCACCTCTTTCCTCCATAGGAGGGATGTATGGTTGTGCGCTGGGCAAACCACCCGGTATAACGGGATGTATGGTTGTGCCAGTTGATCCAGACCTCAGCCACCTCTTTCCTCCATTGGAGGTTTAGGCCTCCGTCAGAGAATGCCACTGCCCGCGCGAAGATGTATAGCTGAATATCGACAGTAAATATTATATTTCTGATGAGCCACTAGGAGAGTAGTTTTGCGTTCCCAAGTTCATGCAGTGGTGGTACCAAGGTGCTATTCACAAAAATAATTAATACAGTACATCTACATCCATCGCTCATTCTTGAATATCTTCAAGTGCGGTCATGGGAAATGGTCTCCTAGGACGTGGGGGAGGGGGGACTCTCTTATTTTTCTTTGCCATGCTCATTTTCACCCGAAGTTCTCGCCGCTTCTGCTTCTCTGTCTTTCTCCGTAGATTGCCATCAGCGTCGAAGGGTTGAGTCTCCATGAGGTCAGCTGCAAATATGCGTTTACCCTTGATCAGCTTCATCGTGCGGCGTGCTCTTGGGGCTCTCTTCTGACTGTCGCCTCCCCTGCCAATACAATCGATCTTGTAGAATGTGGGATTAGTTGTGAACATGATGGCATCATTCTTTTGCGTCCACACTCTTGCGCCGCTCGCAGGAAGGCAGTGAAGTTCCGAAAATACCTCGCGTAATCCTTGTTTCAGCAACTCTTCCTGGTCCCCATCCATTGCCTCCACTGTTCTGTGAAAGTCTGCGATGTATCCGTCTCCCTCCCACAGCGCAGACCACTGAGGGTTATCCTTATGTGGGGCATCAGGTTCGGGAAAGAACAGAGTGCACCTGTCCAGGAAGGGTCTTGACTTTGGACCCATGATGCCTGGAGTGACGCCTGTGCTGTCCTGCAGTCCTGCATTGCATGCTTCAAATGCGACTGCGGCGAGAGTATCGTCGATGCTAGTGATTGTCCAGCACTTCATGGCCTCCTGAAGCGAGCTTGGGTGGGGTCTGACGCACTTGAAGACTTCTTCTGTGAGCATCAACCACATGTGTAAGGTGAACTTGACGACCAAACGTCCGACGGAGAGTTGAGTGTTGGCTAATCTGGACGACCATGTCCAGGGTCTCATGATCATTGCAGGCGAGTTGGCAATGGCTGCCTTGAGTCTAGTCCATGTTGGTGTGCGACCAATAGGATAATCGTCCTGTTCTGACTCGGTGCTTTCCCATGCCTTGCTCATTCTCACTGCCCTGTCCCTTTGAGCTTTTGCATTTACGCCCATGAGAGCCAGTACATGCACGTCATCGATTTGCTGCACCTCATCCAGGCAGGTCCCACTATTGATGTCGAAGTCCTGCAAGAAAAACATTCCTGCAGTTTCGAGTATGTTTCTGTACTCGAGGAGGGCAAGAGATTCACGGACATGAGAGTCGAAGACGATAGGGGTTGATGTGGTAGAGCGAAGCATGTGGTTGAGCAGTCCAGTCAGAATGCCAAGATTCGGTGGATTCTTCTTGACGATGGATATCTGGGTCCTCTGAATCTCCCGCACCCGTCGCCTCAGTAGCTCGAACCAGACCTTAGACGGGATCCATAGAACTGGCTCTGATTTCAGGTATTCTCTGGCCTGCATGACAAGAATCGCCCAAGTCATTCTACAGTCGTTGATAGTTGGAGTGTATGTCACTGACCTTGTCTTCTACATTTTCCAGGATGATTCTTGCTGCATGTCCGCTCACCCTATACTCATCCCTGACGCCGTATGTTTTCTCCTTGCAACCCTCCACGACTTTGGTGATGTCGGTGCATTCAGCCATGTATGATGGGGACAGCTTATAGGCGTCACTGTCGGATGCGAAATTCGCTTGGTTGCTGTTCGTTCTAATCGACTCGTAGTATAGGTTATAGGTGCTCCTGAATGCGATGTGCGTCTGCTGGGATCTCTCCTGTTGCATCTCGGCCTGTAGCGCTCCATATCTGGACAGCGTGTTGTGATGGTGTATCTCCCCTCTTTTGTAGCCTCCAGCTCCAAATGATGCTTCCAGTGCGTCTAAGCGCCACACTCCTACGAGTGGGGTGATCGGAGAGTGGGGTGTCAATGAGACTCCCACATCTACCAGCAGTTCGCCATGACTCCGGCTCATCATATATTGCCAGTCAAGGTCAGACAGGTTGCGACGCAGGGCCTCTTCTGGCCCTGAGAAACGCCCTCTCTGGCCATCCTTCGTGAGTAGCTTGATTCCCTTTCCTTCTAGAACGAAGAAAAACGACCCATACATGCTGAGCTCAGGTCCTCCGTCACATATGCGAGCTTTCATGCGTTTCTGCACATCCAAGAAGTCGTCATCAGACAGGGGGATGGTCTTAGGAGGGCCCCATGCACCCCTTCGCCCATCAGCACCTCTAGCCTTGTAACGGGCCTCCTCCAACGTGTGTTTCAGGTAAGGCGCCCAGCTGACATCAGTACTCTGTCCGATTGATGGAAGCAACACCCTATCCCAGAAAATATCCAAGACCTCCTTTGGCATTAGTGTGATTCTCCGGCCATTTGTTGGGTGCTGATGAATCATCCTCGGAAATGCAATGTATAGATTGAGCGTCGAGGAAGCTGATGATATGCGCCCCATACAGACATGAGGGATGGCAGACATGGGAAACCGTTTGGACAGCCATTCCGTCCTCCCACCAGGTGCATTTGCATCCTCCTCTGACTGCGGTATGGTTATCTCGACATAGGTGTGATTGTGCTTGTATATGCCTGGCTTCGTTTGAAATGGAGGAACAACGTAAACACCCACGGACCCCTTGCATCGGAACACCTTAGTCGTCCATATGATGCTGTCTATGTCCACCGAGATCTCTATATCATCTTCTGAGAGTGCAACAGCGTCTCGTTCTAGATCAATGTAAATGGCAGGACCATCGCCATAACGTTGGCCAATGCGGCCGCGCACGAAGGCATTGTGTCCAAACCTACATTCATCCTGCAGTGGGGGATCATGGTGGGCGGAGTCGATGAGTTCAGATGCAGAGAGTATTTCTACATCCATGATGTTAGTGCACTGTTCTGCGCGATCAGATCCTCGTCGCTTCAGGCTGTATGCCCCTGTCACACGATCAGGAACTTGATTCGAAGGATCATATGACTCTGTTGTGCCGATAGGCATGATATGGTCCATGGTTGCTGTGGGGTCGCATTGATAGAATATGTGGAATGAACTCGGTGTGATGCGGTAGCCGTAATCGACCCAGTCTAACCACGCAGTGGAGAATTGCATTCCTCCAGCATGGAATGTCATTGTCGTATCGACATCCCTTGGAGTCAACATCATCTCGATTGTAGGTCCTCCCTCATACTCGTCGAATCTATGGTTGTCCGGCAACCATCTCCTACCTCCATATGCAGCCATTGGAAGTGGTGCGGTTGGACGTGGAAATCGTTTGTTGCTTCCAAGATACCAGTTCTTCACTCGCCTCCGAGCTTTTGATGCAGCGGCAGAGCGTTGCGAGTCCTCTGTATCATGGACATCACTGGCCGATGGTAATTCTGGCTCGAGTTCAATATGTGTTCCAATGGCACGAGGGACCATTAAATTGCGATTCCGAGATCCAGCGAGTTGTTTGTTTGCTTTCAACAGCTTATCAAGGTTGGTCTTGCCAATTGCATGTACCATATCCATGGCATCGTCGTCCTCACTAGATTCAGCATCTGGTCCGTCCTGGTCTTCATTGGTGTTATCTCCATTCTCGCCACCATGCAAGGCATGATCTCCGTCATGATGGACGATGGGGCGTTGACACATTGAGCAGGTGGCGCTCACAACAGTCAGCCTCCGGAGGAGCTCGAGACATTGCGCCTGGTGTCGCCCATTTTGGATCGAACTGATGGTATCCTCGTCGACTGGCGCGAAGTCCCAACCATCTGGTGGGCTTTCCAGGAGCATCAGATAGTCGCTGCAGCACTGCTTGACGCGCATAGCAATGACGCGCAGCATGTGAATCCGCAGTTTGTGACCACATTGGATCTCTAAGTCTGGCAAGTTTCCCTGTTCATCCAGCCCGGACTGCATGCATTGCTTGAGCACGGAGCAAGCGATGGGACCGCAGTCGACTCCATTTTGCCTCCAATCCACCGGTATTATGGTCACATCTGTGGTATCTCCTGTGCTCCATCGATGAAGGTCTCCAATTTTCCTCCAATATTCCGGTCCTCTCCAATCGTTCCAGTTATGTACATCCTTTCCGGCTATATCCATAGCTGTCTGTGAGATATAGCGACCCAAGACATGCGCTATGCGTCGCTGATAGTCGAATATAACCACAAAGAAATGGTTGATATGATGCGCTATGAATCCGACAGGGGCCATGGCACAGGGGCTGTCATGCGGCACAAAATGGTTCCTCCGGTGGATCTCCATGTCTTCATCGTCAATGTTATATCCCATTGTAATCATGTTCACATATCGCACGCGTGATCTGCCCAGCATCTCATGCCACACATGAAGCAAATAAAAATTTGCGACTGCTGCTTCGATCCACTCTCCCAATTCAAGGCTGGCCCAGGACCACAGTGCACCCTGCCAGAGATCCGGCTGCGCCATTATACGAGCTGTGAGTGGGTTGCATGAGTGTCTCGTGTTCTATCATTATACATTCTGAACTCCACTCACAGGCGATTTCTTGCTCGGTTGGTGGAGCCAATGTAGGTGCAGGCGCTTCAAGTGATTGGTTTTCAGACTCGTGTTGCGGTGGTGGTGTGGGTCTATAGTCATGATCAAGTGTTCTTCCGATAGATGGTGATGTCGCTGATGTACACAATCAATGTTTGAGCCTTCACGCACATGAGGGTCAATACTTACCTTGCACATCCTGATTGTGTTCATCATATTCGTTTTGGAATTCTATGATGTTTGAGGATACTTCATGGGTCACATGTTTCCTGGACGCTGGACATGCAATATATAATTAAAATCTTCGACAAAGAGTTTGAGATCGACCCACCGTTCACTTCTGTGCGTCTAACACGCTTTTTGGGACGTCCACGAGCACGGCGAGTAGATGGCTGTTTCCTGACATCCCTGCTCTCTATCGCTGTCCCATTGAGACTGAGACTCGGGACTTCGGCCACTGTTGGTTGGTTGTCCACCTGGCATGCATCGACGACAGTGCTGATATCACCACCACCGTATATCACATTAGGATTAACCGGAGCTTCCTGCTGGCATGGACTACTTGTCGCACGGATGACACGCCTTACACTGCTATTATAAGTGAACGTGAAGGTCTTGTGAGTGTTGCCTGCGCTCGGGTGTCATTTCAATGAAAGTACAGTTGTGATGCTGGGACTAACGACGTAAAATTCCTTTCTTTGGTGGTCGTCCGCGCGCCCGGCGTGGCTTCTTCTGTTGTGGATCATTTTCCTTATCAGCTATTTTGCAACGCTCTATCGCTGTCAATAGATCTTCGCATTGTGGATCCATATGTTGCCGACGAGCTGGGTTATGCTTCGCGGTCCATGATTCCAGTGGATTCCAATCCAGGATGCCAGAGTTCAGGATCTCCTGTAGCATCCTATCCTCCTCGTGCGCCTCGTGCTCCTGAGGTCCTTCGTCTACAGTGTTTATCGGTTCATCAGTAGGAACACAGTATACCACATCCGCTCGTGCCGGAATATTGTCAGGCACTGGACTTGTGGTAGTACGAATGATACGCTTTCCACACGCATTCTGGATAATATTGATAGTAGACGTGTGCTCCTGAGCACTCGCAACGGCTGGCAACTGCTTGCTACCTGAAAGCTAGTGTCATGTCCATGTAAATAGGCGTCAGGTAGATGTACCCACGGCACTGCACCACTCGCTTTTTTGGGCGGCCTCGTCTTCCTTTAGTTGTTTCGACGTGATTCCTGCTTGATTCTACGATTTTACAATTATCAATAGCTGCTGACAGTCCTTGAAGATCGTCATCAGTATTCCATCCGTCCTCCAACGTATGCTCGGGCTTGTATCCAAGGGTTCCTACAATCTTCCAGCGTTGTGGGTCCCAGTCCAGAATCTTGGACTTCATGATTTCTAGTTCAATATCACTGATATCTGGTTCATCCATCAGAATGTAGGTATGCGCTTGACTTGAGGCTGAGATAACCTCAGCCTGCCAATGTCCATGCATTATATTACCGTTCATTTAGGGTCCCGGTCCTGATAGACTCCGAGTTTTATTTCCCTTTCAGTTTCCAGTATTCGGTTGGTGGAACATTGAACCCCCACGTGATTAGGGTTCGCACGAGTCAGGGTAGCGACACTTAGCTTGACATAATATTGTGCTAGTGCTGGACCCTGTCGTGGCTGATCTGCCGACATGTTTGATCATCGTGATATGTAAAGGGCGGATCGAACTTTCTTCCAACACCAGGAGACCCATTTTTTGGCACACTCGACGTTACTTTCATCGTCCTCATGCCCCTCGCCTGCATTTCTGTCCGACCTTTAGTGATCAGCCATGTATCACATAGAGAGGAGAGACGAATCTTACCTCCCATGCGTACCGATCTTCCCAAGCTTCGCACACTGAGGCGATGCACATCGTTGGAATGTATGTTCCACTGAATCCACTGGCAGTACTATTCGCTCAATACGTAGTAACTCGTCACTTGCAGGGGTGTACGATGCAGATGAAGATTCCGATGGGTCGATTAACCAGGGCCGTTTGGTGATTCGAGTTGGGGATGAGTACGGGAGTACGTACATGTTTATGTTGCAATACTGACATGCATCGTTCAGTGTCGCAATATTTCCACTGGATGAACGTGCAGTACCTATGGAAGACGGATGTCTCCCTACGATGTCGTATTGGTACGGCAAAGTTCTGGGGATCTATTTGAAGATGGCCAAAAAGACACAGGTGACAGAGATGACCATTCTAATCCTAATATTTATTCATGTGGTGTATGCAAGGACGTATGGCTTGACATACAGTGGTACTACAGGCGGGTTGACTTGGAGGATGAAGACGTAGAGTATGTGTGTCCGTTGATCAGCTGTGCAGACAATTGATATTGTCTTCATCCAGCCTTGCAGCTTGTGTTGGTGAATATGAGCTTGTGTTGAGCGATCACAAGTCCGTAGTTGATATGCACTGTGTCGAAGGTGTGTTGTCGATGTTTTCTGCCGGGCCAGACCATGCCAGTAATATTGATTCATGCATTGCAGCACACGCAACGATTATTCGATATGATGAGGGCAATTTATCTCAACCTCAAATACCAACGGCGACTTTATACCACCGATGGAATGTATCAATGCAGTTCACAACGCGCAGGAATGTCCAACACCTCCAGGGAGTGAATATTGAAGTATGTTATATTTCTATCCGGTCCAGTTGATGAACATCATGAACTGTTGCATAGAACTCACAGGTCGCCACAAGCTGCAGTTGCAACTCATGCGATCTCGCATTCTCTTCCCCCAATCACCTACAACGATACTGCAGGTCTTGTCGCCTGTGGTTCAACGAGACTTGTATGGCAGCTCTTGGCCACAGGATGGATAGCGAAATCAAAGCTCGCCTGCCACCTCCATACGACGCCATTAAATTTGATGAAGAGTTTCTCGCACTGTTGACCACACCGATTCGACGAGGTGGACATTGTGGAGTGGTTGGAAATGGTATACTTGTCATCCAGGTTAGAGCGCTCATGGAACAGGCGATGAAGCTTGGTAAACTTCCCGATGGATGGATGGACGACATTCCGCCCACAGTGCCGACATCGACTGATGAGAGTATACGACGATACTCCTGCCCCATGTGCACAGGGATGGTGATATAGGAATAGCTTTATTCTTACATGTCTTACTCTACGCGTAGATGTAGATCTTACTGGCTAGTTGCGAAATGTTTGATATATTGAAATCTACTGTCGGTTCAGTTATACATTGCTACTGAGCACATGCATCGTCGTGGGAGCACTTGGCTGCCCTCATGGATGTATACACTGAATTCTCGTAAAACAATCGTGTTGCGTGCCGATCAGTGTGTAAATAAGGGTAGCCATGTGTAACACACGCCGTAGCCATATGCACGGCAATGCTGTGTGCTAGAGGCCACCCGTTGAGTATCACTGGATCGTATTATCAAGAAATCAACGACACAGTCGGCCAGTGCTTGCATTTGAATTGCGTGTGACAGCAGCTCTGAATCTCCCAGACTGGAGGATACGATGGCCCAACGGCCCATTCCAACTTCATGACACATTGGATTTGATTGGAACCGCATCGGATCATGGTGTTTAATTTCTGGCGTCACATGACTGAGCAGCCGAGTGACAAGCATTAGACACCCGAGATACAAGTATCGAGGTGGAATTGTCGGGCCTGCAAGCAGGCACGGCAACCCACTCCTTCCTATGAATCCGTTGTGTAACATTCGTCAATGGAGTCCAGGGGAGATCGGTCAACTAATGAAAGTCAAAGGGACGATTCAAGATGTGGATGGAGTGTGTTCGTTCAAGGTGTCGAGTCGGTCTCGCAAGGCTTGCGACGTCGCTGCGCACTATCGTATGCCTCTCCATGCCCTAAACAAGAAATTTGGCCTTTACAGAAAGGTCGTGGCCCACCTCGGTGCTTCGTCCCATGATGGCGCTGCCCGCATGCGTAATATCTATTTTTCAATAATGGACTATATGAATCAAGTCAGGCTTGCATTCTTGGAAGACGCAGCACAGTCCGAAAATGCATTACGTGGTGACTTCAGATGCCCAGCGCTCGATTACTACCTGTGGCTCGATCACAATGGCGATGGATTTGACGATCATTATCGCGAAGCCCTACGAGTGACTCATGGGGTGACCTTTGAACGTATACAGAATTCAGCATGTCTTGATATACTTGCTTCTCGTGCGTCTCCTTGTACTATAGAAATGTAAATATAACACGCGCTGATCTACTAATCAGTCGACTGGAAGTCGTATCATGACGCAAATTGCAACGAGCACGACTGCTGTGGTGCACTGCAGGGTTGTGGCGCCGGCGAAGATTCCCAGAAATTGCTTGACGCAATTGATTCATCTCTCAATGCTTCACACGCTCCAATCGACCATGGACCTGGTACAGACGCCGCCTCCACAACAGATTCAGGTGGTGCTGCTGCCCCAGTGGTGATTGAATCAACCTGTGGCGATTCCGTGCATGATGAACAGCGGGTCACGTATTCCAACAGTCCAGTGTCCGAGCTAGGGCTCCATCCTCAATATATCAGCGATGGTCACGCCGCCGTAGAACCAGCATCCATTGGCCATCAATCCGATTGTTTCATTGTCCCAATTCCAATCGACCTACATTCCAATTCTGATATCGTTCCGCACCCTGACAATGACGGAGTATGCACATCGACAGTCGATTCTTTTATTCAAGGCGAGTCATTGATCCACTCAAGAGGTCTTATGACTGAGGCGCCTAGCATCTCAGAGTTTGAAATGCATGATTGTCACCCTTCCGTGCAAGGTTTCCCAATGGACCTAATGTCCGATTCCGAAGTTGTAGAACGGTCCAATGAGGATTGTTGTGAAAGCGAACTGCTCTTTACTAGCAGCCATGTACATGAGCCGGAGTGCGATGCAGGCGTCATTATCGACGATGATAAACCTTCCATGCAGTTTATCTCAATAGATATGCAAGCAGACTCCGTAGCTGGCTTAACACCTGGTAGTGACGATTTTCATGCACCCATGGTAGGTCGTCCGTGACTGTTTGTGCAATTACCCGGGATCTAATTCCGGTTTGGTTGATACAGGATAACACAGAACTCCCGAAAGCACCTGGAACCACAGGTGACTGTAGGGACGACGTCGGTGATCCATCAGCAGATCAAGCTGTAGATGGCCACAATGATGCTGCACAGCAGTCCAATGATATATCCGGTGCGGATAACTTCAACGAATCCTACGAGAACATACTTCGGGAAATGTTCCAGCAAGAGGGCAGATCCCCATCGCCCCCACTCCAATCAAGATTGCGAAAGCGAACTACCAGCACAAAACCCTCATCCATGCCAACAACAAGGACTAGGGACCAGCCTGCAGCCAAGCGCGCGAGGCCTGTGGTGTATGCTAACCCTAAGCAAATGAGAAGGGACACGTCAAAAACTGTGACTCCGAAATCTAGAACGCGGACATACACCGAGGAAGACCTCTTCTCTGAGTCTCGGACACAGGCGACGAATGCAACGCCTTTCGTCAGTTGATCATCCTTTGCCAGGACCAGTCTAGCTAACCGTCAGCATGTAGATTGATGCCTTTCTCAGGGACCCGCGAGGATATCAATTGGTCGAATCATCGATCAAGTCAAACCACATGGAATGGTTAGCTGTGGCTAGATGTATAGCATCGCGCATGGACGCCGGCAGCATACCCACTGAGCTGCTGCAATCAGTGGCTAAATTCATGTCTATTGAGCTGTGGCTCGATGATGTTGCGAATGAGTGCCAGGAGCGGATCGACGGAATTACTGCGGGTTCAGCACTGTCCCCGATGGTATTATATATAGAAACTGTAAATGGGTTTGGTTAAATATATGGTTTTGTTACCCCCCAAGGCCCCGAATGTAAATCGCACATGTAATCATGTAATTTTTAATTGGCTGTAGACCTTAAAATAACCCAATACAGTAGACAAATCAACAGCAAATTGAATTAAACATTTGTTATTATCAATATTAATACTACGAACACTGATATCTACATAGCAAATACGTATATACAGTGAGTGTCACCAAGGTCCGCGGATGATGGAGTGAGCGAGCGCGGACCACAGGTCAGTATATATACAAGAACATAACCTAGAAGGACATCAATATATTATATGATATGAGTAAGACATAAAGGTCCGCGGATGAGACAGTGAACAACGGCGGACCATCTATGAAGCCCTAGACCAGTCACGTGGTATCATCACGTGATGGTCGCGGACATGAAGTATGGAGCCATGAGGCATGGG
>JRHT02000296.1:0-38764 GCA_011800875.2 Suillus brevipes Sb2 | reverse complement strand
CTGTAATGAGATTATGACCAAATGACACCACTACTATATAGAGATTAAACAATAAGAACAATCAACAAAAGAAAATTGCTTACAAAATCGAAGCGACACTTCGAACATCAAACACACCTTTCTACCTTCAGCGGGTCCATTCATGCGCTCGCAATCTCTAATGATGGTCAAGCTCTTGCATGCGGCAGTAACTTGACACGCACTTTGTTATGGGAAGGTGCTAACAAATAAGCAGGGACCAAGGGCGTCAAACTCTGGGATATAAAATCTCAGAAAGAACTTACATGCTCAACTCATCACGAGTCTTGAGGCACAGTCAGCTGCACTGTCTGGGCGACAACAAGACTGGGCATGGGAGAAACTCTTTGCTATGGAACTGGCCTAGGCTACATCATATTTTTACAATGTAGCCAAGTAGATGTAAGAGCATCCTGGTCCTGGTCTCATTATTGAACCTTCGGCTAACATCAAACAGATGCACTTTCAGGAAATCTGTGCTAGGAGGCTCGGATCGGGTTTCGAAATCACTTGCATGGTATGGGATTCCTCATCCTCTGAAGCAAATACGCGGATTGCAGTGGGAACGAGAGACAAGGTGGTTCAAGTCCTCATTTCAGTGGACATGCAGCAGTCAACCAAAGGAGGGGCATGTTCATAGTGGGCAATGCCACCAATGGTTTCACTTGGTAAGAAGGTGACAAGGAACCGGTTCGAACATTTATAACCTCTGCGCCAAGTGTGTCTGTCCCCAAGCACGTGGCATTTGGGGCAGAAGGAAGATTGATCATTGGGGGGAGTGACCATGGATTAGTGTATGTATTCGAGAGGAAATCAGAGAAGTTACTCAAAAGCCTGCAACACTCCAGTACAGGCTTGGTGCAGACAATAGCGGTAAGTGTCAGACTCTTCCAAAGGTAGGATGGATACTGATTATCTGCCAAGACGCGTGATCTTAATGGGTGCCTTACATTCGCCAGTGCTTCACCAGCACAAGGCTGCGGAAAGGCTACAATCAACTTATGGGCCTAGAACTATGGAATGGTAAATGGAACTCTCACCTCTGAAAATTCCTGCCCTAGTGTGGTTACGTGCTTGTTCATACCTTCACAGGACGCAGCAGTGGCATGGTCAGGAGACCTCACCCAATGTATGATAGCAACTCGAGTGTTTCACTTCTCGGATCACAACCTCAACCAAAATGCGGTATTCAGCAAAGCACCCCAAGCCTACCAGGAAGTTGGCACATATGACAACATATTGATGCTACATGAGCTGGCAGGAAAACTCATCAATGTCATTCAAGAGGCAAAGAAAGATGAGGACATGGGTGAGGACATTCATGTCACATGACACAACAAGATGACTGCGGAAGCTGAAAGGGTATTTTTTGAGGCGGTGAAGGCAGGAGAAGACAATATTGGAAGAGCTTGGAGATGACACAATGATTCGGGAAAAGAATCCTGCTCTTGTAATGTAGAAATGTTGTAACATATTGCTTTAACATTGTCTCATGTTTGTTGCATAAATCCCTCCACATTACATGGAGGGATGGCCAAAGCACAGAGAGAACCGGGTAAGATGACATGGGCTGGGAGAGATAATGGTGCAATCGGATATCAGAGAGAATCGCCTGATGGGTGACATTAGCAGGATCGAGTAAATGGAAAATTGGAGACCAGAAAGAGTTGCCTGATGGGTGACATTTGCTGGGCAAGATGAGATAAGGAGGGAACAGGGTGAATCCCCATTCGAGAGGGCGGGAGAAAGTGCACTGCGCTGCGGTAGTCGTCAAGCACACACCCAAGCAGTACAGACCACTGGATATGGGGAGAAGGCAGGCTGCGAAATTTGGCGGATTCAGTGGCTGCGCTCAGTTGTGTGGAGCACTCTCATGATACGCAAGGTTATGAGTCAAAAAAGTAGACTCAGCAGTACAAACCGCTGAGCCCAAGATGAAAGAGATAATTGACAAGTACTGAGAGAGATAATTGGTTCCTTTAGTGGATTTAGTACCTTCTGTTGTTGTAGGTCACTCTATTTTCCCCTTATTTTGTTTTGGTTTTAAATGGTTGCCCCAGGCTGTTTTTAGAACACCATCTATAGATGACAATGGTACATAATGTCGTCACCGTCAAGCTTATTCACTCAATGCCCGCATCCCATGCAGCACTCACATGATGCGTGTATAAGGAGTGCATCGAAAAAGGGGGATATGATGAGAGAGGCGCACCAAAAGGGGTTCTGATGGTAGAACAATCAATCCCGGCTCACGTCCAGCATATAAAGGCAGAAAGCACTGAGTGTGCTGCATCCACCAAAGCTGGCAAACTCACTGTCTCCCCCATCACCGACGATCTTGGTCATTTGACCCTCTTGATGAATCCTTCCCAGCCCCCTTCATTCGCATCTTCAATGAACAACAATTTGGAGCGCCCAGGACCATGCAACCCTCCTACAGTTTCTGTCTCTGCCCTGTCAAATAACCTCCAGCAGTTGAAGTTGTCAGATGGCACATCAGTCCCGCCATTGACAACAAGTCGACAGGCTGCTAGCAAAACCGCAGAATGTCAGTGGAGGGGTAGGTGTTGTCATTGAACGAAAGAAGGCAATCACAACACAGATAGATGACTTGACTGCCCAGTTCAGCAGCCACCAGGATATGCTGCATGGGCCCATTTAATACCGGTAAGTCACAAGTATGTCGATCATGGCTCCTTGCTTACAGTTCAATAGACGCCCTGCAGCAAGCTTCAGTTGATCGCTCAGACGAGATCAGCCAAATCGTCCTATTCCTTTGTGTGGCATGCAGAGTTGTCATGGGGGTCAGCAGGAGTAGTTGTGATTGAATCATAAAGATCATTTCTGTTGTACTGTTCCTCGCGTTTTGGAGGTCAGACGGCAGTCTCAGCTCCTCACATGAAAATATCCTCAAGCAAATTCCTCTGACCTCGGTTGATGCAGAGGCAAAATTTCATCTCACTGGGAAAACTATCACATATGCCGTCTGCAGCTGTCATTGTACTTATCCTCCGACATATGCACCAGGGTCTATGACTGCAAGATACCCTGAACATTGTGTTCATTGTCCTACGCCTGGGACCAAATGTGGTGATGCTTTACTTGTTGGCCCTGAAGGAGAACACCATCCAAAAAAAACTTTCATGTATCACAACTTCAAAGACTATCTTTCTGGCCTCCTCTCTCATAGAGATGTAGAAGCCGTGATGGATGAAGCGTGTGATGATCTCATGGACTCCATTAATTCTCATCTTCCGCCCTTTGTCAAAAATCCATTTGAAGCCCAATTCCTCCGTTCATTTGGCGGCCCGGAGAAGAAGGATGTTATGCCTTCGCCCTTCACGTGGATTTCTTCAATCCTGAAGGGATGAATGTACAGGAGCTAGTACGTCCTGCAGAATTATCTCCATGGCATGCTTGAATCTGCCTTTGGATATCAGATATAAGCCAGAGAACATGTATCTTGCAGGTATTATCCCAGGTCCGAAGCAGCTGTCTTTGGAAAATCTCAATCACTACATCCAACCACTCATGAATGATTTGGTAGATGCATGGGGGCATGGAATCAAGTTTTCAAAAACTGTGTGTTACCCCAATGGTCATCTAACTTGTAGTGCTGTTGCCCTTGTCGTCTGCAATCTTCCTGCCGCACCCCATCTCTCATGTCTGGCTGGAGTCAGCAGTCATTTCTACTGCAGCACATGTTATTGCTATCACAAATCTACTTATGGAAGAGTAGACTTCGAGAATTGGACACCTCACGATAGAGACAAACTCCGAGCAGATGCTGAGAAGTAGAGAGACGCTGCTACATCCACTGAATGCAAAGCACTGTTCAAGGCTCATGGCGTGCGTTATTCCGAGCTCTGGCATCTACCGTACTGGGACCCCTCCCGGCAGCTCGTTATTGATCCGATGCATTGTCTATTGGAAGGTTTGGTTCCTCATCATACTTGTAATCTGCTCGGTTTGACTTCGAAGTCAACCGCTTCGGCCTACCCCTCTCGTGTTTTTGTATGACTTTGGTGAAGTACCTTCTGGGACAATGACGACGAAGGAAATGACATAGGTATCTGCGATCCGGGCCCTCCTTCTTTCCCAGATGATTATTCCCGATGAAGAGGCCTGCTTCAACAAGCTGAAAGACTCTCCGTTCCACAAGAATATCGGACCGCTGAAGTATATCTGTAATAACTTGGGCTGCATGCCACAGAAAACTGGTAGAACGTTCAAGATAGATTATGTCAAAGCTCTTCTTGAGTGGGTAAGTTCTTCGTCTTTGTGTTACTGTCCCAAGTTTCTTAATGATTATTCACAGCGCTGTGAAAAACCTTTAACCGCTCCCATAGAAGAACCTCAGTTTGAGACAGCAGAAGTACTTAGATGCATTCGTGATGTCATCAAGCCCCACTTGGCTTGGTTCAGTCCCCAGTGATTTTGGAGATGTGTCTGCTGGGACACTTAAAGCTGATGAGTGGCGATCACTTATTACCTTCCCATTGCTCTTGTGAGCTTGTGGGGTGCCGGTACCTCACATGCTTCCGATGAACTTTCTGTGCACCTCAGAAGTGTTCTCGATCACACTATGGAACTAGTGTGTGCAGTGTACCTTGCATGCACACAAACTATGACAGCAAGAAGAGCAAACACCTACCGCTCGTATTCTCTGGCTATGTCGGAAAGTTGAAGGAGATTCATCCTACCTTCTCTCTCCGCCCAAATCACCATGTGTCTTTCCACTTATATGACTTTTTGCTCCTATTCGGACCCGCTCACTCATGGTGGTGTTTCCCTTTCGAACATCTGATTGGCATACTCCAACGCCTTCCCATTAATCATAAATTTGGTCGGTCCTTGTCAGAATACTGAACAAGCAAAATGGGCTAATATTTTTTTCAGGGGAGCTCGAGAACACAAGGCTGCATTCATACATCAAGGCTGCTAGGCTTCACCATTGGCTTGCTCGAACAGATTGTCTGCCCGCTATCCAAGAGTGCAGGGCTCTGTTTGATAAAGTATATGCCCCCAAGGGTGCTCCGGATCCCAGCCAAGAGCTTGCTGCAGACCCTACGGATGATATTGTCCAGGTTCCTGACTTGGCAATGACCAGTACGGTGCCTGAGGATCTATATGCCCTCATCAGGTGACGAACAGCAGTATTGCGCACCTCACTGAAGTTTGATGGTATTGTTTACTGCAGGGCATCTATGCACATGGGGAACAGCCAGATTTTTTTCTATCCCAACGGAGATCAATCATTGACTTCTATCGCTGCTAGTATCAAATATATCTATGGTATGCTGACAGGAGAATTGTTGTTTGCTGTACAGTGACATCTCCTGTTAGACAACAACTGTACTATTGACGCCTTCTCAATGTATCCTGATTTTCCGGCCAAATTGTACTTGACAAACGTCCAGAGTCGTCTCGAAAAAGTCAAGGTGTCCTGGGTAGTCAGTCACTTCGCTCGGTGGGCGGTGTGACGATCAAGCATACGCTAGGCTCGTACCACATCATTTCCCTATATGTCTACGCGTTACCACTCCCTTGGTCCAACATGCCTCACTCAGCATAAGCCGCATTCCCGCGCAGTTACTGAATGAGCCCTAACTTACCGAACCGCGTGCCTAGCCCTCCCATGTCCTGTCCATTGCCATCTAACTCCATTGGTGCGTTTTCCTTTGAGTTTCCTTATTGCTAAAATCGCCTATAGTTGATATTACATGTCACCGTGTGCATACCGGTAGGCAATTTTCATATGAGTATCCCCGCGCACTTACTATCGCTACTACCTTCGCCTGTATATTCCGGTAATCCACGCAAGTGGTATATATGACTCGTAGTAAATACTGAATACTTAGTTCCCCTTTACCTGTCATCCCCGGACCTCAGCAGCGGTAGTTTCACCTAGTAGTCTTTCCTTGCGAAATATCAGTTCATTTGATTTCCTTCTCTTGACCGATGGTACTTGACTGCTCTAAGCACCTTGCGTCTCTTTAGACTTACTAGTTTTCCGGACCGCTACCGGATTTACCGCTTTGCCGCGGTATCTTACCTTTGCGTTTCTTTGACCTTTGCTCAGGCGACTCGCCCTTCCTAGTATACCTCGGTTTGGACTTACCAAGTCCCCTAGTACAAGTTACCACAGTTTTACCGCAGTTGCCGCGGCATTGGACTTAGACGTTTCATCCTCTATCTACGGTCCTAGCTAACTTACCAACGGTGTTCTTTCGGTTTCGGCTTATCCTTCTTAGGACTCAACAGACCCCCTTCGCACACTACGACGAAGGATTTGCTTCAATAGCAGTTCCCTAAGGTCGACGCTATACTCGCGCCCTATAGGATCTTAGCTTGTCCTTTACCGGCTGACTATTATCTCTTCGTTTCAGCGGTTTCTGACAGTCATATAGTGATTCTATCTTTATCTCATGATTGACAGTAAGTGTCATATCCCGTACTCCGGACCCTATTTCCCATCCCTATTGTCACCATCCTTTCCATCGTGCATGCTATACTTCAGTAGGATCTGCCCTGCTACCTCCGTCCATCATCCAACTTGATATCCAGCCTTCTGGACACTGCAGCCAGCCTGTACCCCTGACCCCTGAATCTTCGGATCTTCGGACCTCCGGAACCTGTCCAGACATATCCGGACTACTTTCCCGCTGAAGAAGAGGAATCTGAACCGTTGTAGAGACTCGCGTCTCACTGAGCGTGCATTACCGAATTCTCTCACTTCCTAAACAACATCCAGCTCTTATCCTTAGGACAAGTCTTGTGCCTCCGCGCACCTTCATTTTATTTTTCACAGATTCAGCGCACGCGCGTCTCGCCCTATCATCCATTTCCTGTCCATCCCATGTCCGCTGGCGTTCATTGGTGCGTTCTCATGTTATTTCCTTTTATCTAACATATCTCCGAGCTCATACTCACGCCGTCGCACTGCGCGCGGTACCGAAAACCCTTATTACATGTATGCTCACTTATATTTAGCTTACTCGGCTCGCAACTTCGGACCTGCGCGTCTAGCGACGCTTGCAGTTTTACATATATTCTGGACTTCATGTAGATGTTTTGGATCGCTTTTCCCTCCCAGCTACTGCCTCTGTGTAGTAGATAGCCTAGCACTTAAAATCTATTTTCCTCGCACTCTCGCGCGCTGCGCAGCAATCACTTGGTCATTTTCTAGTTCTACTAGGGTGATCTACTTCATAAACAAAGCTATCTAAGTCGCACTTCGCGCGACCTCTCTATCCCATATCTTAGCGCGTGCTTCTGCATTGCGCGCGCCGCGTCCTCCGCTCTCGCTCTCGCGCGTATTTCGCGCGCGACCGCTTCCCGCGCTCCGCTCTATATCGCGCTTCGCGCGTTTGTCGTTCTACTCCCTACTAGTTCTTGTGGTTCCCTCGTTCAGAGAGGATTTCCCTTAGCTCAGTAGCTGTCCTTGGGTCGAGACCATCACTCGCATTCAGGACTTACTGTTCCATCATCCCCCTGTGTTTTCCCCACGGTTCATATTCCTCTTCTTCACCGTGGGGAAAACACAGGGGGATAATGGAACAGTAAGTCCTGAATGTGAGTAAAGGTCTCGACCCAAGGACAGCTACTGAGCTAAGGGAAATCCTCTCTGAATGAGGGAACCACAAGAACTAGTAGGGAGTAGAACGACAAACGCGCGAAGCGCGATATAGAGCGGAGCGCGGGAAGCGGACGTGCGCGGAGTATGCGCGAGAGCGAGAGTGGAAGACGTGGCACACGTGATGCAGGAGCGCGCGCTAAGATATGGAATAGAGAAGTCGCGCAAAGTGCGACTTAGATAGCTTTGTTTAAGAAGTAGATCACACTAGTAAGACTAGATAATGACCAAGTGATAGCTGCGCGGCGTGTGAGAGTGAGAGAAATATAGATTCTAAGTGCTAGGTTGTCTACTACACAGAGGAAGTAGCTGGGGGAAAAAGCGATCCCAAACATCTACATCAAGTCCCGCATATAAGTAAAACTGCAAGCGTCACTAGACGCGCAGGCCCGAAGATGCGAGCCGAGTAAGCTAAATATAAGCATGAAAATATGTAATAAGGCTTTCGGTACCGCGCGAAGCGCGACGGCGTGAGTCCAAGCTCGGAGATATGTTAGATAAATGGAAATAGCATGGGAAACGCACCAATGAACTCCAGTAGACATGTATTGGACAGGATATGGACAATAGGACGAGCCGCGAAGTGCGCAGAAGGCGCGGACGTGCATGCACTAAATCTGCGAAAATACAACTGGAGGTGCGCGGAGGCACAATGCTTGTCCTAAGGATAAGAGCTGAATGATGTTTGGAAAGTGGGAGAATTCGATATTGTACGCTTAGCGAGACGCGAGTCTCTATACCGCGCTTCGCATCCAGACTTCTGGACATATATCGGATCCCGTCCGATGTCTAGATCCATTTCTGATACGATACAATAAGCTTTTCCTGTTACACTCCCTCTGTACCCTCGGGTCACTTCCTCTGGTCCAATCTTGGACATACCCTCCTGTTCCCTTTCTGCTTTGGACTTCGTCCTTGCAGCCATTACTCTGTTGGTTTCTACTTGGGATTCGTCCTGAAGTAGTCTTTAACTCTTCCTCCATTCCGGACGAGTTCACGCAGTCCGGATATCATGTCCGGACTTTCCCACGATTTTCAGAAGTCCATTGGGCACTTCCACCAGAGTTGCCTTAGCTTCAGAGTTCCACCAAACTTCATTGGATGTCCTCCAGACTTCATTCCGAAATATGGGGCACAGTGCACGAGCTGAGGCCAAGCCCTTCCTTCCTAATCCGACCCTCCGGCATGGATTCTGACAGTAAGTCATTCAACCAAACTCCCTTATTGATATTGACAAGATAATCAGCCTCCTCCGTGCTTCTGTTTGGCTGCCCCTCCATCTGCTTCCCGCTTTTTCTCATTCACACTCATGAATTTTACATAGTTATCTTGTTTTATGCTACGTATAGGAATTGTCTTGTTATGCTACAAAACTGTAGCTAGTAAATATCTGATAACAATAAAATGCCTTTGAGGTAATGAATTCGGGTGGTGAGCGGGCTACAATTGTGTGATGATTGGGCAATGGGCAGGCAATGATCGGGCAATTTATATTGTCTCTGGACAAAACTTCAAGTTTTGTCTTTGCATTTCATCACAGGCATAAACTTCAAATTTTCAGGGCATCTTAATTGTTGGACAATACTTCATACATAAGCAGGTGTATGATCACGTCCCAAACTTCACATTTTGTCCAACCTTTTTGGGCTAGAATTTAACTTCAAAATTGAGCACACACAAAAATTCAGATTAAATTTCTTATTGTTATTGACATATGTCAGTGGGGATATGGGTGCTGATGTTTCAAATTTTGTATTTCATAGAAAACACTGCCAAAATTTGAAGTTATCTCTCCATCTTTATGTCAGTTTAAACTTCAAATGCTTTTTCACATTTCATACTACATACAATCCGCTGCTAAATATTGATAACCCCGATGTGTTACTGTTCACCAAGATACTGGTCTAGGCCAGATACCAGTCCATCAAGAAGTTTGAACAGCATTACCGCTGTGGTGCATGGTATGAACTTCATACCATACCATATACAATTAAAAGGTGATAAGGAAGGTATAACAAACTATACTGTATCCTATTACCAAGTCACTCTACCATTTCTCCTTGATTTATTTTTCTTATGATCTCATTTCATTATCTCACTCTGATTTATTCTCTATTTGTATTTGTTTTCACGTATTTGCATCTCTTTCTATTTTTTTCTCAGGCTTATCTCAGCCACCTGATTTTCCCACAGTGTTGTGTGCATGTTTATAAGCATGTCATGTGACTGGGAAATGATTTATAAGGATTCTCTGCTTGACTCATCATGTTTAGTCATGATTCATCATGCTTTGTAAGACTTTAGTAAACAGGATGACTCAACACACCAAATGGGGAGGTTTGTAAGCACATTCTTACCAATCCATGTGATGACTCATGTCAATTACTCATCAGTATTCATAATACTACCTGTATATTAGTAAAACAAGCTGACTCAACACCTGGTTTCTTACCAATCCAGTGGTGAATCATGCTTAGTAATCTGGCCTCGCGAAAGGTATAAAAGGAGCCCATTTTACACCTGATCAATAAGATCTTCCCACTTGAGACCTTTTTCTGCAAACAGTTTGCGAGAATTACGTAAGAGTGCAGGCCAGCTTGTGCCTTGAAGACAGCCACTTTCCTAAGCCTCTGACTGTATACTACCTAGTAAAGGTTGACTATACAGTGGGGTAACTCATTCAATCCTCTGACTGTATACTACCAAGTAAGGGTCGACTATACAGTGGGGTAACTTGTCTTTGACTCAGATTGTATATCACCCATGTGTGGCTATACTAACATCTAAACAGCTTTCTATTCTAAAGCTTCACGTCTATTTACACAAACTCTCTCTTTCACTTCAAGGGAGACTTGACAAAGTTGAAACAGACTTTCATAGGTTGAAACACGACCTACTAGGGTGAAACATACCTAACCGATATTTTTAATGTTTTCATTGAAACGTACGCACTCCATTTTATTATTGTTCATTTATCTTCCAAGTTATTTTGCGAGTTGAAAGAAAAGGTAATTCCTCCCAAAGAACCAGCACATTATCTACCACGAAAACTAGAAAAGTCGTAGACCGTGTACTTAAGGACTGGCAAGAAGTCTTATTTGTATAGTTGTGTTGTCTCTATACACGTGTTCTATATAAGACCCTTAAGTAACAAGACACTGCGCATCAATTAAGGACTATGCATTCCCAACCGGTACCCTAGTTCTGGTACGCAACTCCAAGGTTGAATAATGAGCTAAGTCAAAAGACGAAGCCGCGGTACCTCGGTCCTATGGTAGTATTGTGCCACACCCATGGCGGTTCATATATCCTTGCAGAACTTGACAGCACAGTGTCCAAGTTGCGCTATGCAGCCTTTTGCCTCAAGAGGTGTAGAAAAGGGGAATGCCGAACATAGTGCTCAATATTAGTCATCACATAAACCTTAAAAATACAGCCACCTGAAGTTTCCAGACGTGTGTTCTGAGTTCCTCACCAGCGGCATAAGATCTTAATAAAAATTTTAACTGAGTAATGTAAGGCCCTTATTTTCGGTACTTAAGAACACATGTAGATAGTCAGATACAAGAAATCAGATCAAGCAATGACATTAAAAGCAAAATTAAAATTTCTGGTTGTGAATTTTGAGAACATGTGACCAAAGTAATATGATGCACCTCATAGATGTATTGATGCACCTCCCTCGCATTGCCCTTGCACCATCATCATTAACGTCTCATTCACTGTTGCATACTCTCATTAAACTCCCAATCATTATGTATTCTACATCACATACTCGGGTTAATTTCCCAGCACGTTACAAAAACTCGGCTCCCATCAGAAACGAGGTGCATACAACCACCACGCATGAAACGACAGGCTTCGTTGCATCAGCGTCTGGGTATTCTAATAGCCCAGACCTAGATTTCATTGTTTGATTATCAGAAGATACCACTGCATACTTTCAAGATTTCCCAAACTTGTCTCCTCCTTCTCGAGGTCCCAGTTCATACTGGGGCCGATCAGATTCTGATTCCAAAGGATCATCTTCTCTTTCGGTTCCTGATTCCGAGATCAACATCGAGGAACAATTAATTTTAAACACGCCGGAATCGCTATACAATGTTTACATGGCTAAGGTACTACCGGTAACCATCAGTGACCAACAGCGTTGGAGGTTGCTCTGTCCTGACTGCCAACAGTGGGTCCAAATGAGCGTATCCTCCCAACTTCCTCTCTGGTATCCTGGGCAGTTTAGCTTGTTGAGTAGCCATCGAGGTAGCCACAAGTGCCTCAAGGCATTAAATGACAAAATTAAACCTATGTGTGATCAGACCGGGTCTGATGCGCCTTTGTCTCGTTCACTGAGTCTTACGTCTGATCACAGGTATGTTTCATTTCAGCTTCAATACACATATATCGTTACATCATATGCCAGCAGGCCTCCCCATGCTTTCTCACCAGCACCTGCTCTTAACAGCATCTGCACTGGAGTCCCCGTCGTCTGGCCAGACGATCTTTGCCCATTCATCATGCATGGGAGCGCTATCATAATGGCCCAGACACCCTACTGTTCTTCATCAACACTCGGAATCCCAACGATCTGTGCCTCCAGTCAAAGCGCTGCATCTCACATGGTACTCCCTGTGATGAATGCTCCGAAATCCCGCTTCAAGTCGAACATCTAGCGGATATTGCACGTACTCCCAAAGCGCACACCAACTACAAATTTCTTGGTCTTGCGCATATGCAGGATATTGCAAGGACTTTTGCAGAGCAAATCAAGCAATTAAAATTGCAGGTGCATTTATATATCCTCTGATAAGTGTTTTAACTAATGCTCAATAGGACCTCAATAACTCTCGCAAGTACATGCACTCTTTAACCCAACTAGACGACTATAATCACCTCCTGATGGCCATATCCGAGAAAGATTTCCCCTGCATCCACCAGATCATTGACGTCGCTTTGCGTCATGGTTCCAGTGTGTGGAAGGTTGTTAATAAACTTGAGGATGCTCTCGAGGGTGCATACACCCCTCGAGGTTATGGCGCCGATGACATTGATATTGCGACACTCGTTTTCAGGCTCGGTGGGTGTCAGCTCTTGTTTGCGTTGAATCAGTCACTCGGTCTCCCCTCACTTCATACTCTCTGATCTAAGTCTACATTCACCTCCATCGTTCCAACCATCGGTCCCATACGAAATGAACAATTCGACCAAAACATTCAAAACATTGTTATCAGCACGCGCGCACATTTGGAATTTCAGTCGCTGTGTGGTGTCAGTCTGATGATCGACGAGATTGCTCTTGAGGAGATGGCGGTTCATTTCAGTAAGTACAACAAGGTTGGAGGACTTTGCTGGAAGCATTCCCACATCGTGGAACCCATCCTCCACGCATATGAGGGTGCCGTTGACATCACACAGAAGATTCACAGTGGTGAACTTCACCTTGGGAAGGAGCTCACAGTCATAGGTGCCTCTTGCTTTGGTGAAGATGAAATCTATCCTATTCTAGCAGTACCTACTTGCAAGAACGAAGGCGCTTCTGACATGGAGTCCATACTCGCCCGTGCCATTGATTGTTGGGACCGAACTGGCGCATCTACTTCTGTTGGATCAATCTGGTCGTTAGCGACAGATGGGGATGCAACCAGGCGCGCTGCTGGTCACAAGCTATTCGTCAAGCTACCTCTGCCTATGGAATCCCCTTTGTACGGTATGCTCAGCAACATGCCAGGACTGAATCTTTGCATGGGTGAAAACGAAGTCACCCTTGACTTCAACTTCAAGCATGTTTTCAAGTGTATGTTTTTTTTTGATTCACGCTGACTAATTTCTAATGTGAACATTAATTCAGACTATTGCACACTTATTTGGTCACCCGCAGGAATTGTCCTTAACAATGGTTGCGTCATCAACTCTATGATGCTCATGTGTTACCTCGTTTGGCTGCCCACCTATGGTGAAGCTGCAGTGATGAAATTGCTTCACCTGGATGACCCTCAGGATGTCCCACGCGCGGTTGAACTTATGCTGGCTATTATCGACTTCTCTCATTCCCAATCCCATGTTGTGACAGATTCATTCTCCACCGATATTGAGAGACGTGCAGACCTTGTATCCATTTCTCTCCTCAGTGCACTGCTCGAATCAATCCTCACTCTGTTTATCAATGTCTCTCTCACATTATCTGAACAATTTGAATATCTCAGCCGATATGCACATCTCGCTTTTGCATTCTTTCATGCTCATTGACGCTTGTTTATGTCTCACCCACTTTATTATGATATGCAAACTGTGGTGAAGAACACTGTATTCTGTCTCCCCAAGCAACAAGTATTGGACCCTCACGCGCACTTTTACCTTGGCGACATTGGAGATGACCCACTGGAGATTCTGTTCGGTCGCACGTGTATGATCGGAGGCCATAATTCTGCCTGCTCTTATGCTCAGGCCATTGATCATCTTGGTGCGGCAAAGGATATTGACGGCTTTTTAAACGTCATCCCAAGCTTGATCCGGGGCATCGGTGTCTCAAACTTACACGGCACAAGGGAGTCGATCACATCAATTGTGAGATCTGGAAAGGTGATATCATTGCGGGGCGATGTGATCTTCCATTAGCTTGGCGCAGAGGTCGAGACGCTGCTTTAACAATTCTGTCTAAGTCCCAGCTTGATCCAGTTCACTATTCATTCACAGCACACTTCAGCAACCCCACCATCGACATGATGCGACCTTTCAGACAAAACAAGTACTTCAGTGTCTCTACGGACAATAAACTCCTGGATCCCAGTCATATACCTGATCTTCCTCCCCCTGTTGCGGTCATTCCCGCTGTACAGTGTCTAGAGACAATCTTGGGAGACGAGGGAGATGGGGAGTTACAGCCCGAGTGCCATGATGATGAAGAACTCATGCTAAACTTCCAGGAAGCATTGATTGACGAGTCCCCCAGTGATGCTCCCTTTCCCGCACCCTCCCATCAACTCATTCCCGCAAACCCGACATTGTTGACCCCGCAATTGCCGCACGGCCCTGGTATACGTCCCGACGACTATCTCTTGTACAACGGACGATGGATTCACAAGCAAACTGTTTGCTGATTGGTCATCAACAAAGACTTCATCTCGAAGTCACTCAATCGACTCGAACGTGTGCGTGAAGGATACACGAAAGTGAACAAACGTATCGACATGTCAGCAGGACGGATCACAGACCAAAACCTTTTCCTTGTTGGTGATATCTTCCTGACTATCCTTCACTCAGGTCGTACATTGTCTATCGGCGTACTTCATTCTACATCAGCAAGTCTCAATGGCATATCTCGCGCGTCCATCAACATCGCTGTCATGAAAGCCTTGCGTTCCACCGCAAAGATCACTGGACAACTTCTTACCGTCATCCCAACAGATGCTTCACCTGACGCCTCACAATATTTTTTGTGGGATGGAGGTTACGTTACTGCTTGCTCAATCATTCAGGGGACTCCCGACTCTACGGAATGCATCATCATTGTGTCTGTTCCTGGTGTCCTCGTCGAGCCAGTAAACCCTGAAGCAACTTTCATCTGCTTCCAGGACAATATCAACAGTGATGCATTCACTCAAGTTAACGGTGGTCAGAACACCTGGAAAGTCCCTCGGGATGCATTGCAAGCCACGTGTGATCTTCTCTGGGCTAAAGCCGTCGAGATTAAGGTATCACTCAAGTCGATTGCGTCCGTCTTGCCCTCGAACATCAAATGCTTCCCTTATCAACTCTCTGATGGTAAGTCTTACTTAGTTTAATGTCGCATATTGTTTCTGATGATTCTTTTATATATTAGGGACTATCACAGTGTCCTCGGTTGAGGCAAACAGCTTGCTGACAGCGTCCGAAGAAGAGCGTGTTGCGATGTGTCCACTGTGCGAGGCAAAGGTACCGGACATGCACTGTCATATGGGTTCACACATCCTTCGTGCATTGTGCAACACGCCAGAGGTCATCAGCATGAATGAACAGGTACGTCTTTTATTAATGTTGATTTACTAACACTGATAATTCTAAATACTAGGTTGGAGAGACTCATCCATGTGGTTTCTGCGGGCGTTCAGGACGTCCTGAGTGTGCCATCTCAATCACAGTCACTGCGAGCAGCGCACCTACCTAGGCGATGTGCTGTACATACCAGCACACCTTCAAGTATGGAGCTGTCGACAACAGATCAAAGAACAAACCTTACTGAAACCTCCCTCTTAAGTGCACGCTGTGCCATCCAGTTCTTCCCCCTGAGCCTGGGAGATCTTTGCACAAGGTGCCTGCTCTCGCAGTTGATGTCATCTGGTGCTACAACATGCTGGAGCATGTTATGTCAGCACATGAGGAATATTCCATTCCTGGACGGAGATCAGAGGGTGTTGAGTTGCCGGCAAGCATGCGGGATAGTATGGTGCTGATGGACCTTGAACAGAGTACTGCGCGCATCCCGAAGGAGCACTGGATCAACATCCCGAATGTTTCGTCTGGGTCGGACAAGGAGAATGTCCCCAATCCTAGTTCCTGTCCTGTCAAATGTTCTATGACCGCTTCGACTAGCAAGCCTGCCAAATGCACTCGTCTTGTTCTCCACCAGCCTACCGCCTCACTTGCTTGATGTTCTCTTTGTGTGATTTCATTTTCTATTGCTACTACACATGTGCTCTCACATTGCTTACAATGTCTCTATCATTTCAGAAATGCTTTTTATTTGCTCAGACATAGTCTACAACATGTTTTGTTAACTACAGTAGTTCCTGTCAAGTTCTCATTGTCGTGTAGTCGCGCTGTTAGCTCTATGTTCCCTTGCAATCAATACCTTGAGCTGGATCATTTAACGGATCAGATGATCAAAATATTACTATATATGGTTAAATATGTGTTACTATGACTGTGACATGGGGGTGGGGGGGGGCCTCCGAAGTTGCGGGAGGTGTATATCATGAATTGCACTTTGCCACACCTCTTGTTTTGCCTGATCCCTTATTACCCATGCAGCGAAGAAAGAGTCTCGGTCACTAGTATCACAGGTCTTGACGATGAAGCATTGGATTCCCTGGTAGAAGAAGAAGCCATAGAGCCAGATGATGAAGAACTCGATCCCACCTTCGACGAATGACCGCACACACATCCTCACATTACCGACACTCCTTATATCCCCCATTCATTATACCGTCACCATCCCTTCAAATCAAAAAACCCCCAAAACAACAAAAACAAGTTACCGCTCCAAGTACGATAGTCTCAGTTTTACCCTGGGTTTCAACCGGTGCCTCAGCCTCTCTTCTCCCAATTTCCCCGCACTCGTTTACCTATGTTATGCACTAACTGCGCACAGACTTTTGAATTACCAAACAAAGATTGATATAGCGCAAAGATGATTACTTACCCTCTTTTCATCTAACGCGTAGGCAGCGCACCACGCACTTTGGATCCTAGGACATACCGACCAATTACCAAAGGAATAGATGAAGGAAGTGCACCGAAGAAGATAAGCCAGACGGCAACCCGCAAATCAGTTTCCTTTTACCTTGATCCTGTTGACTTGCGCGCTCATTTTACCTTGATATATTCCTTAGACACCCAATGGATGTGAGGACCGGTTAAATGGGACTTGGACATGGGGACCTGGACTTGGACATGGGGACCTGGACTTAGGCATGGCAACCTTAGCCTTCACTCTGGATTATAGGCAACACAATTCATTGGAGACAGAGATGCTCAGAGTACAGTGATATATGGTACAAGGGTATTCTAAGGTGAAAGAAGGTTAGTCCCGGCGCTTCCTCTTTTCCACCTGGTCCATGCAGCCCGGACAAACTTCATACTGGCGGCCATCTCCTTGACCATCCCTTCTACCTGGATGAAGCGCCTCCATGCGCTCCAACTCAGCCCTCATAAGGAACCATAGCTCCTCATCATCCTTGCCGCTGGGCCCCTCATCATCATCCTCATCTTTCTCACCTTCCTCCTCAGTGACCACAGCCTTCTCCTTGTGGATCTTCTTAGGCCGCGCAGTGGTAGCGGCATCCTTCTCCTCATCAGATAGCTCAATAGGAGCTGCTGCCTTGCTGGCGGACTTGGAGGTACCAGTGGTAGAAGGCGCCCTTTCAGCAGCCTTGGCTTTGCGCGCTAGATAAGAGTTAGAGTCGGTAAAAGACAGAAAAGAAAACAGTACTCACTGGTCTTGCGGTCAGAGTGCATACAGCTGGATTTGCCCTCCTTGCAGGCATTGCAGCATTGGCCAGGAATGCCATAGCATTTGACCTCCCTGACCACGCAGCGCGCTGTGGTGCATAGTATGCAATACATACCTTACCGTATACGTACACTAGGTAATAAGGAAGAAAGGTATAATATACTACCCCCCCCCCCTGTTACTCTACTATTTTTCTTAGACTCATTAGCTTATACTGTCAGTTTCTATTCTCCTTGATTTATTCTGTGTATTTCTATTTGTTTCCATATAGTTCTGTCTCTTTCTATTTTTCTCAGAGTCTCTTTCAGCCACCTGATTTGTCCCACCATGCTCTAAGCATGTTTATAAGCAAGTCACGTGACCGAGAGATGATTTGTAAGGACTTCCTGCTTGACTCATCATGTTTTGTCATGATTTGTCATGCTTTGTAAGACTTACAGCTGTATTTATAAGATATTAGTAAACAGGATGACTCAACACACCCAAATGGCCTGGTTTGTAAGCACATTCTTACCAATCCATGTGATGACTCATGCTATATACTCATCAGTATTTGTAATACTACTATGTACATTAGTAATACCACCATGTAAATTAGTGGACACGCTGACTCAACACCTGGTTTCTTACCAATCCAGTGCTGAATCATGCTTAGTAATCTGGACTCCCAAAATGTATAAGAGGAGCCCATTTACATCTGAGTAATAAGACTTCCCACTTTGAACCTACTCTGCAAACAATTTGTGAGATTACGTAAGATAAGTTCAGGCCAATCTTTGAGCCTTGAAGTAAGTGTTAGTAGAAAACTCAAAAGAATTGGTAGAGGGAGAAGACATGATGGTAGTATGAGAGAGATCAGGTCAAGGGGTTTCTAATAGGGACCTACAGTTTGGTCCACAACACGATGAAGGTTCAACAATTCAGCTGAGGGTGCAGCTGATAACTGTTGGGTCTGACTACCTAGCTGCTATGTCTGCATAGACAATATTCGACCCTAAAGGGTTTCTGGTCCAGGCTCAGAGCTCAGAGAGAGAAAATATCATAAATCACTCATAGGGACTCAGAGTGGTAGCAGGTGAAGAATTGTATTATTATGTAAGCACCAAAAATGCGAACATAAGAAAGGTAACAAACAGTCTCTACAAGCCTACTCAAGAATGAATCTCTACAACAATCCACAATTCTCCTTTGTTCCACGGCCATGCGTCCACACCTTCTTCGGGACTGACCGAGTCCACATTCCGAAAACGGCAACTTCATCACGTGACTTCTATCGACGAAAATTTCTCAAAGTCCTTCACTTTCAGTACCACTGACCGGGGATGGTCAGATTCTAAAGTTCCCAGTGGTTGTGACGATCAAGCATACACTAGCCTCGTATCATCATATTTCCCTATATGTCTATGTGTTACCATTCCCTTGGTCCCACATGCCTCGTTCAGTCTAAGCCGCATTCCCGTGCATTTACCGACCGGGCCTTAACTTACCGAACTGTGTGCCTCATCTCGCCTGTACATCCCAATGCTTCACACAGTGTTATATATGACCCGCTGAAAATACTCGATAGTTAGTTCCCCTTTACCTGTCATCCCCGGACCTCAGTAGCGGTAGTTTCACTTAGTAGTCTCAACTTGCGAACATCAGGCCCTTTGACTTTCCATCTCTTGACTGACGGTACTTGACAGCTCTAACTACTGTGTGTCCTTTGACTTACTAGTTTCCTGGACTGCTACTGGATTTACCGCTTTACCGCAGTATCTTACCTTTGCCTTCATTTACCTTTGCTCAGGTGATTTGCCCTTCCTACTATACCTCGGTTCGGACTCATAAAGTCCCCTAGTTCAAATCACCGTTGTTTTACCGCAGTTGCCGCAGCACCCGGTTTTAGGCTTCTCTCTTTCTATCTATCTGTCTAGTAGAGCAACCAATATAACCTGGCTGAGTGCATACATTAATACATCACAAAACTGCCCCTCATGTGCCTTCATAATGGATGCACTGATCAACACATTAAGACCTGAGGGCATCCGCTGCCCAAAAGACATCAGCCCCTTCCTCACATCCTGGTCCTCTCCATCCCAAGGCCTGTGCATTAACCTTCTGTCTAAAGAGATAATAACCATGCTAAAAACAGCTAAGAAATATAACATGAGTTTTACACCTTTGAAGCTCATGACACACCTGAAACAACAACTGCCTGCCTGGCTGCACCTAGAGGCCCCAATGAGAATATACAACAACCTAAAAGACTCCTGCCAATACTCATCAAATTTCAACCAAATTTCAACACTTTCAACACACCCCCAAAAGACGATCTCACACTGACTCACCGAAGGAAAGAGAAGAACACCCAAGCAATATCACAATGATAAGGAGTGTCAGAATCCATGCCGGAGGGTCAGATTAGGAAGGAAGGGCTTGGTCTCAGCTCGTGCACTGCGCCCCTTACCCGAGTACGTGCCCCATATTTCGGAATGAAGTCCAAAGGACATCCAACGAAGTTTGGTGGAACTCCGAAGGCAAGGCAAATCTGGTGGAAGTGCCCAATGGACTTCTGAAAGGCGTGGGAAAGTCCGGACATGATATCCGGACTGCATGAACTCGTCCAGAAGTATATTCGGAGCGTGGAAACTAATCTGGATGTACGTTCAGACTGTGGGAAACACTATTGAAGACATATCCAGGAACGGAGGAAGAGTTAAAGACTACTTCAGGACGAATCCCAAGTAGAAATCAACAGAGGAATGGCTGCAAGGACAAAGTCCAAAGCAGAAAGGGAACAGGAGGGTATGTCCGAGATTGGACCAGAGGAAGTGACCCAAGGGTACGGAGGGAGTGTAATGGATAAGGATGGGTATGGACAAAGGCATCAAGCCAATGTTCAGACAGAGGATATGTCGGAGGATGGAGGATGACTATCCAGACGCAGTCCGAGATAGTCTAGGATGGACAGAGGAAGTATCGGAGGACATAGGATAAGCGGAGGATACATACACGGAGTCAGCATCATCCCCTCGGCCCAACATGGTTCCCTAGGAAAACGTGTCTCAAAAACGCCTCACACACTACTTCCTACCCTAACCACCTGACTCCTGTACCTATCCGCCTCGGCGGGTGAGTACGCGCTACTGTACTGAACACTGCCAGCATATATTATCGTTACAACTCATCAACCAAGTCATCTCAAATTAAAGGTGGCGCACCTAAAACGGCCGGCGGGAACGGCGGACTGGTGGGGGCACGCCTCACACCAGGGCATTTGCACACCCTGAGATGCAACGGGGACACAGGGGGTCCCCTAGTATAGATTGAACTGTCCTCCATAGAGTATTACTCTCCATAGGACATAAAAATTGAATTAAAAAAAAAAAGCAGAGGATACAAGACGACTATCGGACGAAGTCTGGAATAGTCTAGGATAAGTGAAGGACAAGGGATAACTATCGGACAAGGTCCAAAAGTAGCGGAGGTTAAGGAAAGACAAGGGTTAACTATCGGACATAGTCCAAGATAGCTAAGGATAAGGAAAGACTAGGAATAGCTATCAGACATAGTCCAAAATAGCTTAGGATAAGGATAGACAAGGATTGACTATCGGACGAGGTCCGAAAGTATTGGAGCATAAGGAAAGACTACCAAAAGGTAGAGTCGGAGCATAAGGGAATCAATCCCTTAAGACTACATGATGGAGAATAATGTTAATATTTGAACTAAGGATGTATCGAGAGTTACACGGGTTTATATACTGTAGGCAGCACAGGAAATGTAAGTAATCAGGCATCCAAGGCTATGTACGAGGCATGCGGAATATTATGGTAAAGTGTCACAGATCATAATAAAATGGAGACAGATATGAAAAGGCAGGGTGGATCAGTAATGGAACAGAATACGAGAATAACCAAGGACCGGAAACATAGGAATAATACTTAAAAGGAAATGGATCAAGAACATAGTCGGATATTAAGGATTACCGAGAAGCCGGAAGAAAGGAATACCGAATAATGGAGTAGGCTGTGTTAACGTTATATGAATGGCAGCTGAGGGCACGAGTGACGATGGTCTGGTGGCCACGCTCAGCGACCCCGTTCTGCTGGGGCGTGTAGGGCATGGTGACTTCATGCTCAATGCCCCGCTCCGCTAGGTACTCACGGAAATCCTTCGATACGAACTCCCCACCATTATCACTATGAAGACGATTGACACGTCCACCAGACTGAGTCTCCATCCACGGCATGAACCTCTTGAAGAGATCGAAGACTTCGGACTTCGCGCGCATAAGGTACACGAGTGAGTAGTGTGTGTAGTCATCAGTGAACACGACAAAGTACAAGTCGCCAGTGGAGGATGCGACACTGACGGGCCCCCAGACATCCAAGTGCACAAGTTCTGCAGGTGCTGAGGCTCATCGTGCAGCGTTTGGGAAGGGAGACCGCCGGTGCTTACCCATGAGGCAAGAGACGCACTGGATCAGGTCAGCATCACCACTGGTGCTGTGGGGTGATGAGGAGGGGAGTGACAGCCCGTCAACGTGTTCGCTCGCTTTGAGGACCATGGAGAATCCAGCATGGCCCAATCGATGATGCCAGGTCTGCAGGGATAAGGCAGTAGGAGGCGACTGTGTGAGCATAGCGGATGCACCAGTAATGTACCGTGCAGTGAGTAAGTACAGCCCATTGCGAGAATGGACGTGTGCGAGTGGTGGCCCGTGTCCATCATCAGCACGAAACATTCCTCCTTTGGAGGAAGAGATGAATGAGATGCCCTCAGATGCGAGGCACGATACTGAGACAAGGGTACACCGCAGGTCAGGAACGTGAAGGAAGTCAAAATCTCGAATCGTTGAGGATTGCTCATACTGTAAGGTGAGCCGTACAGTCCCCCAGCCAGGGACTAGGACCTCATGATTATCGGCAAGTTTCACACGGATGGGTTCACCGAGCTTCGTGTAGTGGGCAAAACGTGAAATATCAGGCTCCATATGGGCCGTGGACGCTGAGTCTACATGAATAGAGCCTACAGGCATAGTGAGGGGGGATGAGATATTGGCAGTGTGCTCTTTTAAGGTGAGAAAGAATGGAGATTGTGGTATAGCGTTGGGTGAGGTAGCATCCGCGTTAGGTCGGTCTGCCAATGGAGATTCTGTGTTAGTGGCGACAGCGGGAGGGGACGAACGTGGTGCTGACTTCTTCTCATCTTTAGCGAGGTGTGCACGACATTGTGCCCAGACGTGGCCAGCCTTTTGACAATGGCCACACTTAGGCCTCCATCCCACAATCCAGCCATCTCTCTTCGACTCGTCAAATCCCTTGGGAGGGACACGATCACTTGTCTTGGGGGTTGCGCTGTTCCCTTGATGCCCAGAGAGCATAGTGATGTGCTCTGTTGCACTACTGGTCCCTGCACAATGCAACTCCTGGGTCTTCAACCGATTCACGATGTCGTTGAAGTCCAGCGAGGCATCACTGTTAACAAGTGTTTGGCGAAGAGGGTTGTAGTAGTGGGGGAGAGCACGGAGTAGGATGTGCACGAAGATGGCGTCTGGAATCTTGTATTCCTCCTTTGTAGCAGTAGCGCCAGATGTAGTAGAGGGTGGAGAAACTGAGGATGTGGATGGTGCGACTGAGAGTGCTGCGAGGTCCGCCTTTAAGACAATGAGTGTCTGTAATGTCTCCGCGATGGACGTGCTATCGTGCGCCTTTGGGACCGTGAATAGACGATCGAGGTATTGGTTGAATCGAATGGCTTTCTGGGGAAGATATTTCTTCTCCAGGGCGATCCAAGCAAGGTGCAGATTGTCAATATCACGTAGATAGACGAAGTCCTGCACATTGATTGCGGTGGAGAGAGCACTGAGGGCGAGGAGTCGACGTTGTCTGTAGAGCTTCATCCGCTCGTCGTGTTTCTCCTTGCGGAGGATATTCTGGTCAGAGTCTGCGAGTTGGGCTGGTGGGGACGGTTCTACTTCGTCTCCACTGACGTAGGACCATAGTCCGATACCACCGGCCCACATCTTGAAACCTGTCGCCCATTGGGAGTAATTAGAGCCGTCGAGAGTGAGTTTCTCGTGCGGGTACTTCTTGGTTTTCAGGAGAGAGTCTGATGATGTCATGGTGATAGATAGTTAGGGGTGACACTTTGATATTGGTTTGAAACCCAGTAGGAAGTGTGATGGGTGAACGGACGTTCGAGAAGTGCTGATGCGAGAGATGGGGTAATGCCACTGTCCTTTCAGCCAGGGCTCATAACCTGTTGAGAGACGAGAACTAGAGTATGAGGCTCAGTCACGGTTAAAGGGACTCGCATTCAGCGTAGTACTACGAACCTAGAGTATGAGGCTAATGTATATAGTGAGTATAATGGAATAAGAATGAGGGAAGATACAATACACACCTCAGTCATGGTTAAAGGGACTGAGGTGCATCGGCGCGTGTTCGTAGTCTTATATAGAGTTAGAATACAGTTAGAATACAGTTGAAAACGGGAAGAGAAAATGAGTAAGGTACTGTTACTATCTTGCATTTATATATGTCAGGATGTTGTGATGTCCTGGGTGCCCTGGTAGTCAGGTGCACTCTCAACAATTGTCATTTAGTGTTCTCCTAAATTGGTACTCACATACAAACCCCGGCCAACATATAAGACGCAAGCCGCCGCTGGTCCGACTGTGAGGATATATTCACCCGGTGCGCGACACAAAAAATTACAACTTGCTTCAGCTTTGAACACAAGGTTTTTGACAAGCCAATTGCCCGCCACTTTCATGACAATTGTGTATGGAAGAGCAAAAGCCCATACCTTCACGACTGCGAGGATATATTCACCTGCACCACCTGCACCTGCACCTGCACCGGCAACACCACCAGCACCCTCACTGCAGCTGCCAGCTGCAACAGCAATCTCGGCCGGGCCACTGACGCCCATACCATCTTCCCCGTCACCTCCACCCCGTCTTCCTGCGACAAAGCATTGTGAAGGTATGGGCTTTTGCTCTTCCATACACAATTATCATGAAAGTGGCGAGCAATTAGCTTGTCAAAAACCTTGTGTTCAAAGCTAAAGCAAGTTGTAATTTTTGTGTCGCGCGCTGGGTGAATATATCCTCGCAGTCGTGAAGGTATGGGCTTTCGCTCTTCCATATGCAATCACCTCTTCTCCTTTTAGTTGCGAAATCGCGTACTTTACTTCTAAGATGGCAGTTATTGATGTTTCTGATTTGATTATACACTGTAGCTGCACCTTGCTGTTGACTGTGAGGTTGAGCAACGTACATGTCCTTTTCCAAGCAAGAACTTGTATAAGAAAATTAACAACACTACATTCATGTATAAGGTCGCTGTCATATCCCGTACTCCGGACCCCATTTCCCATCCCTATTGTCACCATCTTTTCCTTTGCGCATGCTATACTTCAGTAGGATCAGCCCTACTACCTCCGTCCATCATCCGACTTGATATCCAGCCTTCCGGATACTGCAGCCAGCCTGTACCCCTGACCTCCGAACCTTCGGATCTTCGGACCTCCGGAACCTGTCCGAGTATATCCGGACTATTTTCCCGCGCTTCGGATCCAGACTTCCGGACCTGTATCGGATCCCGTCCGATGTCTAGATCCATTTCTGATATGATACGATAAGCTTGTCCTGTTCACATAAGGATAACACAGCCTATTCCGTTATTCGGTATTCCTTACTTCCGTCTTCTCGGTAATCCTCAATACCCGACTATGTTCTTGATCCATTTCCTTTTAAGTATTATTCCTATGTTTCCGGTATTCGGTTATTCTCGTATTCCGTTCCATTACTGATCCACTCTGCCTTTTCATATCCGTCTCCATTCTATTATGATCCGTGACACTTCACCATAATATTCCACATGTCTCGTACATAGCTTCGGACAACTGTTTACTTACATTTCCTGTGCTATCTTCAGTATATAAACCTCCGTACATACTTGTAGTACCTCAGTTCGAATATTAATGTTACTTTCCATCTAAAGTCATTCTCTATCATGTAGTCTCAAGGGATTGATTCCCTTATGCTCCGACTCTACCTTTCGGTAGTCTTTCCTTATGCTCCGATACTTTCGGACCTTGTCCGATAGTAATCCTTGTCTTTCCTTATCCTTAGCTACTTTTGGACCTTGTCCGATAGTTAATCCTTGTCTTTCCTTAACCTCCGCTACTTTCGGACCTTGTCCGATAGTTATCCATTGTCCTTCACTTATCCTAGACTATTCCAGACTTCGTCCAATAGTCATCTCATATCCTCCGCTTATCCTATGTCCTCCGATACTTCCTTGATCCATCCTGGACTATCTCGGACTGCGTCCAGATAGTCATCCTCCATCCTCCGACATATCCTCTGTCCGGACATTGGCTTGATGCCTTGTCCTTATCTGTTACACTCCCTCCGTACCCTCGGGTCACTTCCTCTGGTCCGATCTCGGACTTACCCTCCTGTTCCCTTTCTGCTTTGGACTTTGTCCTTGCAGCCATTCCTCTGTTGATTTCTACTTGGGATTTGTTCCGAAGTAGTCTTTAACTCTTCCCCCGTTCCTGGATATGTCTTCAGTAGTGTTTCCCACAGTCCGGACGTACGTCCGGATTAGTTCCCACGCTCCGGATATACTTCCGGACGAGTTCCCGCAGTCCGGATATCATGTCCGGACTTTCCCACGCTTTCGGAAGTCCATTGGGCACTTCCACCAGAGTTGCCTTACCTTCGGAGTTCCACTGAACTTTGTTGGATGTCTTCCGGACTTCATTCCGAAATATGGGGCACATACTCGGGTAAGGGGCACAGCGCACGAGCTGAGGCCAAGCCCTTCCTTCCTGATCCGACCCTCCGGCATGGATTCTGACAGTCGCATATGAGCATGTGATGATCGATAGCAAGATTGCATTGATTGTTGTGATTATGCATCATATATGGCTATTTATTTATTTCTAATTTGTCCCCCAGTTCTCTGATGGGTGACTTGCAAAAATCGTCTTAAGTTGTCACGTGTGCCTTCACCTCAAGTCTAACAACTTCGAGCTTTCATCACACTGCTTCTCGTATCTGTTACACTAAGTTGGGAGTGGGATACATAAAATAAGTATCAGACTGTTTCTCTTGCAGGTTGAAGAATTGGCCTGTAAACTATACCATGCTGAGCAACCTGCAGTATTCAATACGGGTGCTTACCAGTAGCATCCTTGCCTCAGGCTGACGGACGAGGAAGGGAAAACCCCATGACCACCACACCACCATCGACTGCTCACATGACGACACAACGAAAATCAACTTCACAGAGATATTGTCAGGGAGGGAAACGTTATACACAGCATCATAATATAAATGCTAACAAGGCAGCTGAGAAAAAATGCAGGTGAGGATAGGTCATGAGTTACAATAAGTCAACAACGCCCCTGGTTTCAAAAAGCACAAGTCGTACAAGTCGTCTGAGCCATAAGCCAAATCACATGGTATCCATAGTACAAAACAGAAGATATCCCTAGATCATGACGCAATTCCAACAGCCTCAGGTTCCTCAGACGTGACGGCTTCCTCATTATTGGACGAAGAGGTAGCGGCAACTTGAGTGCCATTGGTCGGGCTGGCAAATCCAGCTAATGATGGTCCTCCGCGCCCGCGCCCGCGACCTCTCGATGGTCCTCCTCTGCCATTTCCTCGACCTCGACCTCCCCTATGTTCAGATGGCGAGGAACTTGGAGCTGCCGCAGATCCATCAGCTGGAGCTGAGTGCCTCGCCTGTTTCCAGTCACCAGGCGACTTTCCAGAGTCCCATTCACGATTCTGAATCTTGTCTAATTTTCTCCGAGCATTCTGCTCGCGAGTGCGGTCAACGCCCTCCTGGACTTTGCGCTGATGAGCTTGGCGTACACGGTCGGCTTCCTGAGTCTTCTTGAACGCGTCTTCGTCCGCTTGTACGTCCTAATTATATTATGTTGGATAATTGACGTTGCGATAATACGTGCCACTTACAATTCTGCGCTGTTTGATCTTCTCGTTCTGCTCCTTGATACGCTGCATACGTTCAGTAAGAGCTTCTTCACTGAGTTTCTCCTATAAACCAATTAGCAGGACATGTCATACTGTCCTGACATTGCATACCCTCTGCGCTCCGCCCGTCTTGACGCGCTCAGGGTTCACATAAGGCTTCTTCTTCTCCTTCACGTCCCTTGATTCTACATCTGCTGGCTGATTTTCTAGCGCATGTGTCTCGTCTGCATCTGCGTGAGAAGGTTCGGCTGTCTCTTTGAGAGAAAGATTGTTGAAATCAAGACCAAGGGAGTTTGTGGAAGACTCGGCCATTGTGGTCGACAGCAGACGCGACCAAGGGAAAACATACTGCCGCGGAGAGAATTTGATCTCAAGTAGTCCATGGACAGTCCAGCGGTGACGTGGGAAATCAGCGTCTTCTCTGTCTGATAAGATAAATAGTCCCGTAAACACTCCAATCACTAATTATTCAATCATCGCCCCACTGATCCTAAAGTCAACGACGACCATGTCTCTCTCGAACAAGCTCTCTATCACAGATCTCGACCTCAAGGGCAAGCGTGTTCTCATCCGCGTTGACTTCAATGTTCCTATGCAGGATGGCAAAATCACCAACCCCGCTGTGAGCACTCCCTCATCGCATATGTATCCTTACTGAGAGAACCGTAGCGTATTGTGGCAGCGTTGCCCACCATAAAGTATGCTCTCAACAACGGTCAGTGCAATATATCTTTGTGGAGTGTTGTCACGAAGAAAATTGTTCTATCTGTCTAGACGCGAAGACCGTTGTCCTCATGTCCCATCTCGGCCGCCCAGATGGCAAGGTTGTTGAGAAGTATTCTCTCAAACCAGTCGCTGGCGAGCTCGAGAAGCACCTGGGAAAGCCTGTTATCTTCCTCAGTGACTGCGTTGGCCCTGAGGTCGAGAATGCTGTGAATGCCGCCGAACCTGGCTCTGTCATCCTTCTCGAAAATCTCCGCTTCCATATTGAGGAGGAGGGTTCCGTCAAGAACAAAGATGGTACAAAAACCAAGGCTGACCCTGCCAATATTGCGGAGTTCAGGGAGAGCCTTACAAGACTGGGCGATGTCTACGTCAACGATGCGTTTGGCACAGCTCACCGTGCACACTCGAGTATGGTCGGTGTTAAATTGCCTCAACGAGCGGCAGGCTTCCTTGTAAAGAAGGAGCTCGAGTACTTCGCAAAAGCTCTCGAAAACCCTGACCGACCTTTCCTCGCTATCCTTGGAGGTGCCAAGGTGTCTGACAAGATTCAGCTGATTGAGAATATGTTGGATAAGGTGGGTGGTGTGATTTTTGCTCGTCGACAAATCCGCTTTTAATCACTTGGGATTTCTGCGCTTGCTTGAATAGGTTAACTCTCTTATTATCTGCGGTGGTATGGCGTTCACGTTCGCAAAGACATTGGACGATGTGTCCGTGAGTTCTATGGGTGATTTTTAATAACGCATGATCACTCACGGCGTTATTCAAGATTGGGGACTCCCTTTTCGACCAAGCCGGTTCTGAAAAGGTTAGAGCACTTGTCGAAAAGGCAAAGAAGAACAATGTAAAACTGGTCTTCCCGGTCGACTATATTACTGCTGACAAGTTCGACAAAAATGCAAATGTGTGTATCTCGCTTCAGCCCTGCTATTCGCATTGACTGTTCTCGCAGACCGGGACTGCGACTGCTGCTGAAGGCATTCCTAGTGGGTGGATGGGCCTTGATGCCGGCCCGAAGAGCCGCGAGCTGTTTCGCCAGACAGTACTCGAGGCCAAGACCATCTTGTGGAACGGGTACGTGTAAAAATTCAAGGAGAAATATTTTATTTCAATGTCCATAGCCCTCCTGGTGTGTTTGAGTTCCCTGCTTTTGCAGAGGGCTCAAAAGCTCTCCTCGATGCAAATGTCGAGGCTGCGCAAAGGGGCGCAACCGTCATCATCGGTGGTGGTGATACTGCAACAGTTGCAGCGCTCTACAACGCTGAGGACAAGATAAGTCACGTCAGTACAGGCGGAGGTGCTAGCTTGGAGCTTTTGGAGGGCAAGGTGAGTATTAAAAAGTCTTGTTACCCTGAACCAAGTTAGCTGATTAACATTAAGATCCTACCTGGTGTGGCTGAGCTTAGCGAGAAGTAATTCGAGGAGGGAAGAAATATTTCTTGTTTATAATGGTTTGTATCTTACTGCCGCCCGTCAATAGAATTACGATGGAATTGTACTATATCGCGCGTATTTGAGCACAAATGTAAATTTAAAAGCAGCATGCGGAATTTAGATAGTAGCTGAGCGCTAGCACTATAGGTCAAAGGGATATGTCAGTCTCTTGTGTGGTATCAAGAGTCTGTAACGAACTGCGAGTTCATCTTTTCAAGGTTCACGCTCAAAGCTTGAAGCAAACTCTCCTAATTATCTGAATGTTATTTTTGGTAGCAAGCCTAAGCAGGAAATATTAGGTAATCACTTCTCCTGAAATTCAAGAGTTGCATTAGCGATTGACGTCCGCTCGGAATTTTTGACAAACACTCCTTGACATTATAAGCAACGTATGGCTCGGAGTCGACGTCGCATTACACGTTCGGCAACTCAAAAGTCACCAGAGCGCTCGCCGAGCTCGTCACGTTCGTCGTTGACACCGATGGAGGACGAACCAGAGCCCACGCAGGCAGAATCCACACCAACCAAGACAAATGAAGATGTGTGCCCATCATGCAGAGAGGGCGTGCATGGAGAAAAGAGCAGTTGGATACGCTGTGACGCCTGCAAAATTTGGTTCCACTGGGCATGCGTAGGGGACGGTAGTGACCTCGAGTTGATCAACAAATGGTGCATACTAGTCGTGATTCAACTATGTATATCTAACACTGGATGTCACGAAACAGGTTCTGTGGGCCATGCATGATTGAGAAGCCGTCGCGTTTGATGACGCTCAAGGTCCCTGCACGCAAGTCCTCACGGAAGCGTACGCAATTGGACTACGCGAACCTCAACGCAGGAGTCGAATCTGACCCCAGTAGATGGTTACGAGTCATCCAAAGCAAGCCGATCAGGGACGACAATTTTAGGAGAATGAAGGGTGCAGACGTGGGCCTAGAATGGCTAGAGAACGATGAAACCGCGATGCGTGAACCCATTGTAGTGGAGAATCCGGAGGGACTAAGAATGAAGATGCCTCCACCCGAATTCTCGGTTCAAGATGTCGCGGATGAAGTTGGTCCTGAAACACCTGTGGAAGTCATTGGTGAGTGTATTCGTTACAGGATGTATGTATTGCTGATGTGTGGCTTAGATGTTGCCTCACAGTCAAACTCGCCTGGATGGACGTTAGGGCGTTGGGCTGAGTACTATAACACAGAACCTTCCAAACGCGACAAGATCCGTAACGTGATATCATTGGAGATTTCAGGGACGAAACTTGCAGACCAGGTGTTACCCCCAAGACTTGTGAGAGAATTGGACTGGGTTGAGAAATTCTGGCCAAGTACACGTAAAGGGAAGGGGCATGCATACCCAAAGGTGCAGCTGTATTGTCTCATGGGCGTTGCTTCCGCGTGGACGGTGAGTGATCAGTACTTTTGTGAATGATGGTGCTCCAAAATTCGGACATAGGATTGGCACGTAGATTTCGCTGGTTCGTCAGTGTATTATCATATACTTCGTGGATGCAAGGTCGGTTTCTTAATCATATGCTCCGTCCTTCTGATAGGTCGGCCGTTGACCCCAGGTATTCTACTTCATACGACCCACGCCAGCCAATTTACAAGCGTACGAGCGATGGTCCGGGACTGAGATGCAAAGCAATGTCTGGCTAGGTGACATGGTGGATGAGGTAGTAAAGGTCACTCTTCACGCAGGCAATACGATGATAATACCAACAGGGTGGATACATGCTGTGGTGAGCACCTCCGCCGTTATTATCTCCAAGACTATGAAAGATTGGTTGCTCCTTTAGCACACCCCAATAGATTCTCTAGTCTTTGGCGGAAACTTCCTACACTCTTACAACATTGCAACGCGTGAGTTGGCTTCTTGATATTCTTTTTCATGCCATAGGCTGATGCTGGCCGTCTTGATACAGAGCTGAAAGTGACTGAAATTGAGAAAGCAACGCATGTGCCAAAAAAATTTAGGTTTCCGTTGTTTGTCAAGTGAGATTTTTCCTCGTTTCTGATAAGCTTGCTGAGCATCAAATATTTAGGCTCTGCTGGTATGTAGGCGACAAATATTTGCGAGACCTGAAATCGAAAGAGGAGTTTCCTCCTCGTGTTCTGGAATCTCTCGAAGCTCTTGCCCGTTTTCTCGTGTCGGAGTCACAAGCCATGGAACGCGGGACGGAGGTAGCCAAACGGGAAGCCAAGGAAAACGTCCCAAGTGATCGCGTGAAGGACGCACCAGCGATGGCTCGTGAGCTGAGGTGGCGCGTGCGGCTTGCAGCGGGAGCGACGAGCGATGATGAGGACCTCGGGCGCCCGCTCAAAAAGAATATGGTGAATGGCCACAAACGAAAGCGGTCGCCCGCTAGTGCAGCTGTGGGCGTACAGTTCAGGAACTTCCAACCCAAAGGATGGGATGTGGTCAATGAACTTCCCCGGGAATTGGACGAGCGAGTCGTGAATACTCACCCCCCAAGGACATCGGATATGTGGGAAAGAGAATGGATGGAGTGGGATAAAGAGCTTGAAGGTCAGGAACAGGAGGAACGGGCGACTGTGGAGAAAACGAGAGATGTGATGATCAAAGTCAGGAAGACTGAAAACGGGGTGGAAAGGCAGCGGATAGAGCGGGTGATGGAAAGGTGGGTTTGGAAAGCCGAGTCTTCGAAACCGGAAGGGGATCCCCAAGATGTTGAGATGAAGTCTGTAGAAGACGCATCTCTAGGATGTAAAGAAGTGACGAAGAAAGAGGAACAGGAGACTGAAGTCACTTTACCGCTGGAGATAACCCAAGCGATGGAGGTGACTGTCTAAGTAGAAGCTCGTCGTTGTTCCTCTATGATCAATTGCTCTATCTGAACTATGAAGAGTATCATGTAGAACGTGTGGACAATAAATGGACTAGTAGTAGTTTGATTCATTTGTCCTGGCCCCCCCTGGGAAATCAACTCGGACAACCTCGGTAACGATAACTTGCTGGCATTAATCCTCTGTCTAGTACAAGTCTGGCGTTAGCCTGCTTGGCCGGCACAGTCTCTGCATCGTCGTGGTTCATATTCCTTTCAATTGCGTTCAGTGCTCGTTATTTACTGAGACGTTTGTTTCGACAGGTTTTTGTCTGACAGTGACAGTTGTCGGCTTCTTATTCTGCTCTGCTACTCATGTCCGACCCCGACTCATCGTTGGCCTATGACCAGCCCGAACACGATTCACAAGATCACCTACCCATTGAGAGGGTGCAACTGGGACACAATGGGACACCTCTGGATGGTCAACAAAACTGGGCGCCGGCACAGCACGCAGTACATGGCCCTGCTGCCAATTACTTTGGTGGACACAACCATCTTCCAGACCCTGGTTAGTGATGTTCAAACGCTCTGTGCTTTGTCGTTGCTTATCGTTTTGTCGTCTCAAGTCTTTACACGCCACACTAATCTCTCCGTACCTTCCCTGCCCTCCCACAGTCAAAAATCAGAATACGACGACGTGCCACCATTGCCCAATTTCAATCCTTCAATTCTCGTAGATAGCATGAACGCAATGCACTTAAGCGACCCTGTACCCCGGGGGACAAGCGCAATGTCATACAGTTCTGACCCTGTTCCTCGTGCAGGAACTTCCATGTCAATGCAATCCCTCTCCCCCGCTCATCGCGGCCCATACCCGCCGCGATATGCGAGCACGTTACCATCAGCGCCTAATGTTAATGTGACCCGTCCTCTACGACTTCGACATCCGACCGAACGTTCTCACACAGTCGATGATGCCTCGCTTTACTCCAGTGATCGCCATAGTGGTCTCTCCGTGGATACAGATCTTGTGGACATGCATAATTACGACAACCAAGGGCAAAGTCCATACCCTTCCTCAGAAAGTTCCGTTGCACCCTATTCTCAAACTCCACCCTATCCACTGAGACAGTTTCAAGTTGGGCGGCAGGGTGCACAGGCAGGTTTGCCTCCCGCCTACTACCCTCCTGGTCCAGGTCCTACACACCCCGGCCCCTCTCGTCAGGACGAATATGACTACTTATATGCTGCTGCATCTGACGTTCTCGGCATGGGCCTCCCGCCACCACAGCACCACATGCCAGTTTATCCCGCCGGTCCTGCGTATGGAAGCCAAGTATCCCTTCCTGTAAGCCAATCTACGCCCTACCTTGCTCCCCCCGGTTCAGGACCCTATGGCGGTAGTGCTGGCATGTCGCCCTACAGCGGTCCACCTAACCCGTCAGTACCACAAGGACTAGATGATCCCGAGTTTGAGCTTCGACCCTCATCGTTACAACGTTCTGCTTCCACATCAGTTGATCCACGCACCAAGAAAACGAAGGCGGTTGATCTTACAGCTCCTCCGTTCACCAAAGAATATATCGACCAATACCGACAGCGTATCAAGGCTGATCCGGACCCTGAGGCTCATTTCTTATATGCAAAATATCTCATAGATGCTGCTAAGAAGATAGGAGCGGACGCCAAGGACCAGCGGGCTGTAAAGAAGTATCGTGATTTGCTCCTCCAAGAATCTCTCAAGACCATTCGTCGATTAGCGGAGCAGAAAGAAGCTTATGATGAGGCACAGTTCTTCCTAGCAAACTGTTTTGGGACAGGTTCTCTGGGTCTCCAAGTGGACCATGAGCGCGCGTATCACTTGTACCTACAAGCCGCAAAACAGAATCACGCAGCAGCTTCATACCGCGTCGCTGTCTGTAATGAGATTGGAGCAGGCACACGACGGGACCCGCAGCGGGCTTCTGCGTTCTATCGAAAAGCAGCATCACTGGGTGACACTGCCGCGATGTACAAGTTGGGCATGATTCTTCTGCTTGGGTCTCTGGGAGAGCAGAAAAACCCAAGAGAAGCCATCAACTGGTTGAAACGGGCTGCAGAGCAAGCCGACGAGGAAAATCCACATGCGCTTCACGAACTCGCCATGCTTCACGAAATGCCCAATTCACAATTGGTTATTCACGATCCCGCGTATGCCAAGTCACTATATGAACAAGCAGCACGCCTGGGTTATACGCAATCCCAGTACAAGCTCGGACAATGCTACGAGTACGGCACGCTGACATGCCCTGTCGATCCTAGGCGATCAATAGCGTGGTACACCAAGGCAGCAGAGAAAGGGGACGCCGAGGCTGAGCTGGCACTCAGTGGATGGTATCTGACAGGGAGTGAGGGCGTGTTAAAGCAGAGCGATTCTGAAGCGTATTTGTGGGCACGTAAAGCTGCCAACAAGGGCTTGAGCAAAGCAGAGTACGCCGTGGGGTACTATGCTGAAGTGGGGATCGGAATCAAGCAGGATATCGAGTTCGCCAAGAGGTGGTATATGAGAGCAGCAGGTGTGTATAAGCGTCCTATTGTCTGCGCACTGTTTTGACTCAAAATTCTGTATAGCGCAAGGGAACAAGCGAGCCATGAACCGGCTGACGGAGATGAAGCGTATGGGTAATAAGCGCTCCAACGTTGGACGTCCGACGCGACAGCAAGCCAAAGACGAATGTGTTATTTGCTAGTAACCTGGGAATGATTGCTATCAATTTCGTTGTCCCCTTCCTTAATTATTATCAACGGCTTCTATCAGCTGATCACTTGGATACTGGTACTCTGGATGTCGATCTTGTATCTGTTGATGATTTGCAACTTGGCTGTGTTACTAAGTATGAGAGAATCAATCATTGTGCCACACTAGCGTTTAACGTTTAAGTTCCAACGCTCAGAAACAGTGCTTATCACTATCCACACTCATCATTTATTTTCATCAGTATCGCTATGGCATCTTCAAAAAGCGGCATGCAAGATGTTGAGAATAACCACTTGCACCCCAGTTCGTCGCTGATTCGCTGAATTTATAGGTTTCCCTTCTGGAGCACATTGCCAAAGCTCAATGCTTGAATGAGAAAGACGAACACACATTGCAGTCCATACTTTCTTCTAAAGCACGAAACACATCCCCTGCATACCTTGACAGCGACGCAGATGCAGAATTACTACTGAACATTGAGGTCTGTCACGGTACTATTCGCTTCACATTGAACTAGGCAGCGTTGACGCAGGTCATCGCAGTTTAATCAGGCAGTTCGTGTACGATCACTAGTCATTCAGGCGCAGGATCGAGGACCAGAGAGACTCAGGCTTCGTATCAACTGCTCCGCTATCGATTTTACCAATTTTGAGGACTCGGAGGATACCCAGGTCATCGAGTTAAAGGCGGATCAAGTTTTGAAAGATGCAACAACAACAAAGTTGATTACACTTCACCCCACAAAATTCAACCATGTGAATTCACTTCATGTGAGTCCTGACCATCCATCCCAATGCGAGGACCTCAAATTCACCGTTACGGCATATCAAACAGATCCTTGTCGAATCTGAGCACGATAATACGAGAATCGATGCACTCGATATCTTGGGTACGCTTGTTCAGTAAGTTGTTTACATCCGGGTGTTAGCTTCATGAATAACGTTACCACCATGAAGCGCAACGAAGAATCTTAGTGGACTTGCACAACAAGAAAACTAAAATGAGCATGGTCATGGTTTGCATTTCGCAACTGGTTACTTTGAGGCAATAAATAAAGTCAGTGCGTACTGAGCATGGTGCCAGCTAGTAGATTAACATTATTAAGAGCTGTGCTCAAGTATGCGAGACTTTCATTTCCCGTCAATCTGAAGCCACATATTCCACCTCTTTCGTTCTTCTTCAGAGCCTTCGAACACCCAATTGACCTTTATTATTTCTGAAAATCCCTCTGTCAGTTGAGGCTCCTCGTAGTGGTTCTTGAAGCCTATGAAAGCAACGTATGGTATGATGTCGCGCCTGGACTAGTTGTCGCTGAGGTTAAATTTGTGCAAGAGATCATCAGGTAGGTTACGCTTACCACTATTGAAGAATGAATGTATGCGCGGTAGAGGTTATTGTGCCATGCCAAATCCATAGAACCAATAAACTCAATACATCTGTGTAAAGTGTCATGTTCCTGTAGACGTAAAGTAAAAATACAAATACTCACCGAACAGGAATCTGAAGCTTCTTCGCGAGATCCAAATAATGCCTTCTAGTTGCAATATCTCTATTGGTGTTGTCTGCCGGACCATCATGTGTTGGTCAGTTCATACAAGAACTATATGTACTCACCAACTACACAACTTGTGCCGGCTTCGAGTGCCACTTTAGCTGCTTTCATGCATTTGGAACGACTGCCCAGTGTATCTTGGTTGATGTGGGTGTACCCAGCAGGCGCAAAATGCCTCCGAAAAAATGTTGATTTTCCGAGGCATGGAAAGCCCGAAAATACGACCAGCTCTGTCCCTGCGGCATCAGGAATGATTCGGGCCATTAGGGGGTCAATTAACGGTACTGCTTCACAAGTCAACTTCATTTTAAGATATCCAAGAAACCAGCGAACAATTAGGGAGACTAGAAACATGGAATCCAGGAAGGGTGTACGGCGCTGAGGGCAGTCGGAGAAAATATTCCTAAAAAATTCAAATATGCCATGAACACTTCGAGCGATTGATTCTCACTTCTGGGGTATAAAATGGGATACCAATGTTGATCGCCCATTTCCTGTCAGTTGATGCAAAGTCGTTCGTACGACCCGCAGCATCTCCAACAAAGAATGAAGCGTTATTATCTGAAAGTGACGCTTATATGCTTGCAATCTATGCCACTATTCCTATGCCACTCACCTATCTGAACACCGTCTTCTGCAAAAATACGTTCGAGCTCATCCCACATCCCTGGCATAGGCTTTCGAAAGCCATCTTTGGCAGACGCAGCGAATATTCGGAAAGGTACGCTGGGAAGCTGTTCTCGTCTAAAGAAACGGATCAGAAAAGGAGACAACAGGGCTTACAGCGGCGGAGATGAGGGGAATCTTCTTTTTCCAGACCTCCAAATGCTGTTGCTTTAATGCTTGATTGGATATCAATATAATTGAGTATCTGCGAGGATTGAGTGCTCAATATTGAGTCGTGACCTGACTTGGCATACTTTAAACATACCCTTTTTGATGTAATTCCTCTAACTTCGCGGGCACACTAGTTCTCCACCATTCCCAATGCAACGCGGCTTCCTTGCTTCGATTTTTGTGGTTTGACTTGATCACTGTTCCATCGAGATCGAACGCAGCTACTTTCGGTGTGCTTTGTGGTATCAGATTGATTCCGTGCAGACACGTGCGCTTTGGGCCTAGAGCAGGTTTCAGCCATTGGAATGAGGATGCCGTAGAGCTGCTGGCACTAGGTTTGGTGAAGAATGGGTGTACTGAATGGAGCATCAGATGGAATTTTACACACACAGCAGCTATGGCTCACTCTTGGCTACTTTTCGAGAACTCGTTATGGAACCACTGTCACTATCAGACTCTCCACCTAGATCTGAAACAGGTCGCTTCCTCGATTCTGCAATAAGGAGAGTGAACAAACAAGGTACAGGGGCCACAGCCCTTACTACGAGGGCCGAAGCTCGAGTAAAGTACAGTCGAATAGTACGAACCTGATTGCTGCATTTGTTCCGAATCTGGCATGTCCTTGGGAGTTGTTGGCATCTCGTCACGCAATTCTACACAGGCACCACCGAGCTTGCGCACCCCGCGGACGTGTTGTGGTTTCAGTGTCACACAAACGCGCAGTGCCTTCAGCGTATGACTATCTTTCTTTTATTGTCTGCTACGCTGCAAGAAATTATCTTCAGCAAAGACGATGGTGAGTGGGGATACCAGTGCCAGTGAGTGCCGCCAACAG
>JRHT02000295.1:0-38806 GCA_011800875.2 Suillus brevipes Sb2 | reverse complement strand
ACGAAACGACACTTTATTATTTTTTTCTCAGTGATTCTGCTAGCGCTATGGACTCAAAGGAATTTTCAACTGGCATCAATGATTGGGCTGCGAGCATCCCAGAGAACTCAAAGCCTGGTAGCAAGGCCAACACCAGCCAGCCCAGCATTTTTAAAAATAGATCAGCCTCACGCCGCAATGGATCTGTTCTTCCCCCCCTGACCAATGGCAGCACTCGATCATCGTCCAACTCAGTCCTGACTAACAATGTTTTGATTTCTCATGCAGAACCGATCATTCGCATCAAAGAAGAACCCAAGAAGAACTATCACCTTGGAGTCATTGATGGAGGGCTCTCTGACGAGGATGAGACTCAAGGTCTCGAACGTGAGGCTGCAGTCGCCAGCCCTCCCAAAGGGAAAAAATGAGTTACGAGCTCAGTAAGTGTCTGTTTTGACGTCATGTTTATTTCTACTACTACTGACTACTACAGGCTCTTGTTAAAGATTCCCCCGTCAAGCCAATAGCCCATCAAACTGAACGAGCGAAGAAACACAGCAATGATGACCTCCCCGAAGGCATCAATCCCAAAATCTGGCGCTGTGTCTTTATCTCGACATACATACAATATGTCGCGACATTGGCGAATCCCTGGGAGGTTCCCGTCAAGCTGGCCTGTGAGAAGATGCATGTGATATGGGATGCGATCTTTCCCCATATCGGCCACACAGTGACAAGCCTTAGTTCAGTCTACTACATCGTAAGTGCACTCAATTTTACTAACACAGTACTAACTTAGATCTACTTCAATATAGGCTGTCCAGCGAGTTGCTGACTCCTACTGCAGCAACATTGGCTCCGCAGCTATTGCAATTGTCATTGCGTACTTTGAGTCTCAGGACTTGCTGAGGGACTCTGATGACAATTGTGTGGAATTCGCAGCGTTCACACTCAGCAACCTTCGATTCTTATACAAGAAGGCAAATGGTGATGACAAGTCTGTATGTACTCCTTCTGTCTCAATCAATTTCCGAGTTGTTGTTGTTGTTGTTGTGCTAATGCTTAATGCAGAAATTCCGGGGCCTTTATCAAGGCACATTTGTTGTGCAAACCTTCGGTGCACACTTCACCGCGACCATGGTGCCCAAAAGATACCTGGGGTAGACAAGCCAGGTGTACTAGCAAATCCTGCTGGGGGTCTCGCATTGTCATGTGCTGTGGTAAGTACTCGTCATCCTATTTATTCTCGAAACTCACGAACTGACAATTTTAACTAGGTCGAACGAGCTTTAACTCTCTGGTCTACTCGTACTCTCACCATCAAAATGGTTCAGGCTGCGAAGAACAAAACCAGCATCTCGTTGCCGAAGACGATGAATCAGTCGACTGGCAAGGTGTCCTGTCGGCAAACAGGATTCAACGACATCTCCTGGGGTACATCGACGTGCACCTATGCGAAGGCTATCATGAAGAATCTCCGCGAAGACAAGTTCGAAGTCATCATTGCATCTGCCATGGGATTCTCGAAGAAGAAGAGTCGTCCTGGCGATGACGTTGATGATGTTGCTGTGGAGGATGACCTTGATCTGGATGAACGCGCTCAGCTGGTGGACATATCCGACACCGAGTCCGAGGGAAATGATGGATCTGACTCGGATGTGGAGTAGGAGCCTCAAAGTCGCTTGTTCATTCCTCCTTGAAGCCGGTGCCGGTGATTCTTGTTTTTGTTGTTGTTTTACTAGTACTACTTTGCACAACTTGAATGCTACTGCATGTGACTTGAACAGATTCTTATCATGCTGCGTTTGTGTTACGCTCGGCGTTGTTACACGTCTTAGTATCAAAGGTTCGAAGTCAAATAGTCAATGTTCTATGGTCACAAGTAAAGGATCTGCAGGCCCTGGTCTGCGTAGGTCAAGTTAAAGAAATAAGTACGTAGAAGATGTTGTATATATAGTAAATGATAAAGGTATTAAAGCGGAGCTTTAATATATAGAATGTTCTGGAAAAGTCTATGATGTCATAAGGAAGCATAAAGAAGGGAGAAGAAAATAGAACTGTAACAGTTTGACTTATCTCAGTGATTTTGTTTCCTTAAGGGTGCGCTCAAGCTCAGTTCAGGACCTTTCAGAGCGTAGTAAAGTAGTTTGAAGTACATTAAGTGGTGCGCATGCAATAAACAGCCCTAAGTCACCCATGCAAAAGTTCAGTTGTTATTTACTTAATATCGACTTTTGACGCTTTGGAGCCTGAAATTACTTTGAAACAGTCTTTCTGCTAGTAGTAGCCTTAGTAGTACCGTACTACTAGTACTTCCTTTCACTTAGCTCTAATAATAAGCACAGTAATCAGCCTGAGAGCAGCTAAGTCACATTCAGCCGAAGACCCTACTACCTTTCACTTAGCTCTAATAATAAGCACAGCAATCAGAGCAGCTAAGTCAGATTCATCCGAAGACCCTACTTGTGGCAAGTCACAATCCCCTTAATGTTTTTTGGCTGAATCCGACTTAAAATATTTATTAAGTGATGCTAAGTTTATCTAAGGTTCATTGGGAATTTTTTTGATTTTCCTGATGCAGTTGGCGCGCGCCATGCTATAAGATCAGCAGTGTTAAATGCACCTCGGCTTGGTAAGGGTGTGAGGAACATTGCTTCAGCGAGATCAAAAGGAAATATAGGCTCTACGCCATGAACCATAAAATAGGGCGATAAACCCGTCGCGCGATGAATAGTAACGTGCTCTGCCCAGAATACGCAGTGTACGACTTGATACCACCGGGTGTCATCACCGTCGCAACTTTTGATGATTGCCTCCCAGACATCACGATGGCGTCGCTCAACTATACCATTAGCTTGGGAGTTATATGGCGAAATGCGAATAGGGTGAATCCCATATTTGCGCGCGAGCTCATCAACCGCGAGCCTATACACGGGCCCATTGTCAGTTATGATCTCTGTGATTGGACCCCATCTGCAGAGGAGTTCTTTGAAAATGAAAGCGGTTAGCGTTTTGGTATTCTCTTTGCACAACATGCACCATTCAGGATACGACGTTAGCGCGCAGCGCGCTTGCACGAGATATTCGAATCCGCCCGCTTTGGGCATCTTCATAGTGTCGATATGCACTTTGTGAAACAAACCTCCAGGCGTTGGAACTGTTGGCGGGATATGTAGCTTGCGCATCTGTCGCGTCTGACACTCATGGCACGTTTTCGCGTACCACTTGATATCTTCAACGATGTGCGGCCACCAAAAGCGAAGCAATAGTCGAATGCACATAGTATAGACGCCTTTGTGTCCAAGGTCATCATGCGCTTCCTTCAGAATGCAAAGGCGTTTGTGCGGTTGCACTACTAGCTGGTGTCTGCCATGGGGTTCTCTAGGCCAGAGATTTCCCTCATGGACGAAGAAGCGCGCAGCGTGATTAACGAACGCTGCGAATTCATGATCTGAAAGGTCAGCTGGTCTTTCGCGCATGATAAGAAAATGTTGCGTCAAAATGAGCGACACATCGATCGCTTGCGCTGCTTCTGAATGAGGGATCGCTTGTTCAGCGTCCTCGTCCTGCGCTACATCAAGAAATACACGCTGAATGGGCACGCGTACTAACTGCGATGTGTAGCAGTTATAGTGCGCATGGCGAATTATTTCTGAGGCACTACCCGCGAGGCGGTAAGTCCTATCGTTAAGTATCGTGACTCCAAACGAGTACGCGCAATCAATCCAATCTTCATGGTCATCGTCCTCTAGGGGATCTTCATCAGCGAGCGGCCTCCTTGAGAGACCGTCGACGCCTTTGTGCTTCGTCGCGGAGACGTGAAAGAGTTTGAATGAAAATAAAAGAATACCTGTGATCCATCGATTGATGGTCACGTTGGGTTGCAAATCAGGATTATTGATCATACCTTGATATACTTCGTGTCAACTTCGACAGTTAGACGCTTGACACCGAAAATGAATACACGTACTGCGCGTAGCGCGCGGAAGAGTCCATAGAGCTGTAGCTTTGCTTGTGAGTAGCGGCTTTCCACTTCGTTCAGCACGATAGAGCCGAAACAATTAGGATACTGCTTTCCATCTGCGCCTACTTGCAACAGAATGAAACCAATCACGATATTGGACGTGTCGACCGTGAGAATAACTTCGCGATCACATTCGTAATTGAGGCGCCGCAGCGTGGGAGACTCGTGTATTGACTCTTTTAGAATCTCTACCGCTTGGCGCTCTTCTTGTCCAAATATGAAAGGGACATCTTTCCTGGTAAGGTTGGTTAGCGGGCGCACTTTGAGCGCGAAATCACGAATAAAAATGTGTAGAACTCCGCAGGTTCCTAAGAAACTGCGGACTTGAGACTCTAAGATAGCTATATGCAAGAGAGATCACATCAATAATGCTTGATAATGATCTGAAGTGTGCTGCGCGAGACGCGAGAGTGAGGGAAAATAGATTCTAAATGCTAGCTTATCTACTACACAGAGGGAGTAGTGGAGGGGAAAATCGATCCAGAACATCTACATGAAGTCCAGAATACATGTAAAATGGCAAGCGTCACTAGGCATGCAGGCCTGAAGATGCAAGCCAAGTAAGCTAAATATAAGTATGAAAACATGTAATAAGGGTTTCAGTACTGCACGTAGCATGACAGCGTGAGTATGAGCTCAGAGATATGTTAGATACATGGAAATAGCATGAGAAATGCACCAATGAACTCCAGTAGACATTTAATGGACAGGAAATGGACAACAGGATGAGGTGTGAGGTGCTTGAATGCACGAGACTTGTCCTAAGGATGAGAGCTGGTTGTTATTTGGAAAGTGAGAGAACTCAATAATACCCGCTCAGAAATATGCGAGTCTCTACAGCGCACTCAAATTTATCGTATGGAGTCCAATCTTGACAGGGCCATTGTTCACAATCACATCTTATAAATTTATTCTGACTGTGTTTAAGCTAATTTTTCAGCCTCCTGCAAAACCTTGCAACATTTCCAAGACCAAACAGAACAAACACAGAACAATAGCAAGCAGTCATCATCTTCCAGCCCACACTTCCCGTCCAAATCAATATGTGGCTCCCTCTTTCGAAAGGTTCAGATTCAAGGAACCCCAGTCCAATGGCCGTGAGACAGCCATGGAGGGACAGTCTATGCAGAAGGACACACAGTCCAGTGGTTGTGAAACAGTTTAGTGGTGTAGAGACTCATTCCTGAGTAGCCTCACAATGGCCTATTTTCCAATGTAGGTCATGTCTACATGTATATGCATACAACATGACACTTGCGCGATAAATGTGACGCATACACAACACACACAACTTAGGCAACACAAACACAACATAGGCAACACTTGCGTGACTGGCATGCGCCTAAGCACTATAAGGTGCCTGACTTCCTGGTGCCTATTCCCATGTCCAACCAGGAGAACCCCTCAAAGCTAGGGTGGTATCCGCCCACTTGGCAAGTATTCCTATACAAGCCATTCTAGCCCACCCAATTCCAGAAATGCAAGACACCCTTGGCCTTGCTCGAGAAGTCTTGGACGCCGTGCTATGGACATACCATAAGAAGAAGAATAAACTTGAGAGAGGTATATTCTCCTTACACCACTGTCCACCCTTCTCACACATTTTTAAGGTTACTTTCTGGAGTACAACACAGATATATGCCTGGTATGTTCTTACTTTATTGATGGCAAATGCACTCACTGATAGTTGATGAGCTGTGCAACGATCTCTTCACATTCCATAGAGCTCAAAAAGGTCACCATCTCCATTGCAAAAAGGGCATCTGATATCTTCCCACAGGGCTCCACAATGCGAAAGGAGGAGGTTCAAAAGCAGGTCACCACAGCTGCTGCTAGGCTCCTCAAGAGCGGTGACTACCTCCAACTCCCTGACTCGTCTGGTGTAGGTCATGACTCCTGATAATAGCATCATTTACACTAATTCTCGTAGGGAACATTTAAGAATTTTACGGTGCAGGCTCTCAAGGATGTGTGTCTCAAATTTTACTACAGCAACAGCAAGAAGGCATTAAAGAACATAGATGAATTCTGCTGCACAATCCCCATCAACGCGATGCTTCTTGTAGCAGCGGCGGTATGCTTATTATTATTTATTCTTTTGTCGCTAATGATTCAACAGTTGAAGGGTGTTATCTCTGGCTTTCAGGAGACTGGCACTGACAAGGTCCCTGACCTAACCGTTGAGCAGTGCAGGATCCACTTTGGCAATTTATGGCAATCAGTGGACAAACTGCTTGAGGTTTTGGAGTGCTGTGAAGAGCTTGAAGACATGTTAGACCAATGGGCTAGGACTGGCATAGGTGACTTTGATGGGTATGCAGCTGGGAGTGCAACGGGCAGTGATGCGGAGGACATTAACATCATACTTTGATTACCATGTTTTTGTTACACAATCATTATAGTTTATGTGAGCCTTACCAGGCGGTATGTCATGTTTACTGGGCCTTGCCAAGGGTACGCTTCCATATCATGAACCCTATTAATGCCACCACAGGCACCTCACCTTTCCAATTACATCTTGGACGCTCGCCTCATACCATTCCCCTTCTTGAACAACCTGCCCCAAACAACGAACCTGAAGACCAATGCGCAAGGACTCTTATGACTCAGTTAGAACACAACATTATGGAAGCACAGGACAACTTACTCACCACCAAGGTGTTGCAAGCTACTCAAGTTAACAAACATCAGTCCCCCGAACTCGACCTCCATGTCAGCAACAAGGTCATGCTCTCCGCCAAGCATCGACACCGAGAATATATGCAGAAAGGCGACAATTGAGTCGCAAAGTTCATCCCCCGGTTCAATGAACCATACACCATCCTCGAGGCGCACCCTGAAATATCAACATACACTCTCGACTTGCCAAACTCACCAAACATATTTCCGACCTTTCATTCCTCACAATTGAAGCCATTTCACGCAAACAACTCAGCTCTCTTCCCCTCTCACAACTTCCCTCGCCCTGGTCCCATCGTCACTGAGGATGGCCAGATGGAGATGTTCATTGAAAAGATTGTTGATGAGAAGAAGGTAGGAAGAAAGAGATATCTTGTTTGTTGGGTTGGATTTGGTGCTGATGAAGATGAATGGTTGCCATGACGTGACCTCAAAGACTGTGAAGCTTTAGATCACTGAGAACAACGAAACAATTCCTCATAGGTTGGGAGGGTGTAAGCCGAGCTTATGCATTACGACTTCCTTGTGTAAGTGTGATGTCTGTACAATATTGTACAATCTTGTACAGTATTGTACAGGTGCCCCCTAGTTTGCTAATGTCCTTTGTTCTTCTTCCCTCTTCCCTTCTTGACTAAGCCTGCCCCCCACACATCTACTGCATACAACATCATTGGGACCACTACTCCTTCATACAGCTTCCTCATTAACCCAAAAGGTGGGGGAAAATATAATTCATGACATACACCTGACGTAACTTCGGATGGGTCCCCCACCACCATGACAGTGTTACAGTCACAGTAATATATCCATATTTAGTAACTATCTCGAGCACAAAAATATTAAGTCTGAGCAAACTATTGATTGAAAGGCAGGAATACATGAGCACAACACAAGCGAATGATACTGACTACAACAGAACACAATGTAAAGTGTAAATGTAAGAGCATAAAGTGTGATGTGAGGCACATGAAAATGGATCAGCGGATCAGTGGAACGATGTAAGAAGTAGAAACTCAACCTATGGATCAACAAAATCAAATGGATCAAAAACTAAGCAAACGAAGTACTAGTATTGAGGGATGTGTGCACTCGTTTGAAGGGCAGAGAACCAGCGGACTCGATGCCAGAACGTTTAGAATGAGAACCCGAAGCTACAGGTATGTTCTCCTTGTCCTGCTCGGTTGAATGATTGTATGATGGCTGCCATCATTCCTTTGGGATGTGTGATGCGCTCTGCTCGAGATCTATGGGCTTCATCGCCCTCCAAACGCTCATCAGCAATGGCACTCCCGCCTCACACTGTCCAGGAACAGTGTACTTATTGTGGTGGTCTAGGATATGTGCTGCCATGTTGTAGTGCCAAATGGCCTTGACAGTGAGAACAGGAACTTTGCGTGTGGACTTGCCGGGTTGAGGAGGGAGCACAGGGTAACAAGGCCACACTTGAGGGGTAGATTGCAACAGGGCTTGTTCTTCAATCCTGAATCGACAGATCCATACCTGAACAAGTGATTGTACTTGCACCCTGTTTCCCTGGTAGGTGCCCCGCTGCTTGGTACCGTTATTCTAATGATACACTCAGGCACTCCAGAACAACCGCAGAACCCACATGGGCTTGTAAGAGCGACCTGGTTTACATCAGTAAAGTAAGATGATTTATATAGAAACAAACTTACCCCTTGCTTCAAAGGCGGCTCCTCGAGAGTGTTGGTCAATGTGCACAATATATGGTGTCCTATGTGATCGCGCATGTCGACTACCCTCACGTTGCAGAGCGGACGCATCATGGTGTGTTCTCCTTCGGATGTCATGATTTGGCTGCCGGACTCGACACAAATGACTGCCGGAGTGCCTGACAATATTAAACTATGGTTAGAAACAAAGTGTGAACTACAAGCAGTAAGTATACCATCTGGGAGTTGGTAAGGGAACATATTCAGGTCTGATGGAGTGATCACTGCAATAGACTTCAGGTTGACCTTCAACTCATTGGCTTTGGCCCAGAGCAGTTCGCAAGCTGCTTGCATTATGTCCTGGGAGATCATCCAAGTGCTTTGGCCACCGTTTACTTGAGTGAACTTACTTGTCGATGTTGATGTTGTCCTTAAGTGAATGAAAGTAGCCTCAGGATTGACTGGTTCAATGAGGGAACCAGGAACAGTGACCATGACGACACGTTCTCCGAAGTACCTTGAATAAGAGAACGCGCCTTGATGTATCCCCCATCCCATAAAAATGATGGAGGGTCACCATCAGGAGAAGGGTCGGTTGCCAAGAGACTAAGTAATTGACGAGTTATCTTCGCCATGTGTTGCAATCCCTTCATTATTGTCACATTGATTGAAGCACGTGAGATGTTATTGAGGCTGACAGTGGTGGAACAAAGCACACCAATTGAAAGAGTGCAGCCAGAGCGAAGGACAGTGAGAAAAATGTCCTCGACTAGAAAGAGATTGTGATCTGTGATAAGACCTGCAGATACGTCAACACACTTGTTGACCTTGGTATACCCTCCGCGGACACGCTCAAGGCAATTGAGGGACTTGAAAACAAAATCCTTGTTCACCACAAGACAACATATCGTCTGTTTGTGGATCCACCTTCCTTGGTGTAGGAGGTAATTGTTGGGGCATATTCCAGGCCCCTGTGGCAAAGCAGCAATTGAAGGGTCTTGAGGTATATTCTGAGAAGATGAGCAGGGAGTAGGGGCATCAGCGGATGACTCGTTGATCAGTGCCTTAAGCATCATTTCTTCATCATCTTCACCACCCACTGAGACCTCGGGGTCAGGAACTGAGCAGTCATGCATCAAGACTGTCTCTAGACACTCAGAGGGAGGGGTGATTGCAACAGGAGGAGGAATAGAGGGAACTTCGCTGGCGTCCTCAAGGTCGTTGTCTGTAGTGATACCAAGGTACCTGTTTTGTGCAAATGGACGTAGCATATCTACACCAGGTGTACCAAAAAGATCTGCAAATGAATAATGAGCTGAATCAAGTTGGAAGGTCGCTAGGATGGCAAGGGCAGCATCGTGACCATTGTGCCATGCTAAGGGCAGATTGCATTGGCCAGAGATGATGTTGCCCTGCCAGATCTCGCGATTGATGTGATCAATGCCTTCTTGATGTGTTAATTTGAGGCACTGGTGGCCTGGGTCAAGTTCTGGATGATGCCTAAAGACACCATCAATGTCTTTTGCAGCCCCTAGACGATCGAGAGCCTGAGTGTATGAAGACGCAGTGTTATGGCCCCCAATCATGTGTGTGCGGCCAAAAAGTATCTTGAGGGGATCATCCCCGACATCGCTAAGTAAAAAGAAAGCATGTGAATCGAGATTTTGTTGCTTGGTGATGCAGAACATAGTGTTCTTTGCCATGGTCTGAGTGTCATAATACAGTTGATACAACATAAGTGAGCATTGATGGGCATGGAAAAAGCAAAGGCCAGATGACAATAATGACTGAGCAACGTGACTTGTTCGGATAGCAAGAGGGAGATGTCGGTGAAGGGTAAAATGATGGACTCGAGCAGAGCACTGAGGAGAGTGATGGATTGGCGGTCTGCGCGAGTCTCGATGTCAACAGAAAACGAGTTGGCAACGATTGTGTGCTGAAGTTTTGAGCACTCAATGATTGCGAGAATCGACTCAACTGCGCGAGGTATGTCTTGAGGGTTGTCTGGATGGAGCAATTTTGTTACAGCAGCTTCATTGTAGGCAGGGAGCCATATGAGATACTGCACAATCATCATGGAATTGATGATGCGGCCATTATTAAGCACGACACCTGCGGGTGACTGGAGAAAGGTACAGATACCTAGATTAATATTAGTCAGATGACCATCTATTACAATAGCAAAACTTATGTTTGAATATGTGCTTGAAGTCAAAATCAAGTGTGACCTTGTTGTCTCCAGTGAACAGGTTTAAACCTGGCATGTTGATGAGAGTACCGAACAACGGTGAGTCTTGGGGTAACGGAAGCTTGAGGAAAAGCTTATGTCTGGCAGTACAGCGAGTAGCATCACCGTCGGTCACAAGGGACCAGACTGGCCCAATCTGTGCTGCTGCGCCAGTTGCGTTCCATTGAGTAATTGCACGGGAAAGGTTCTGCTGGGTGTCATAAGTGTTCTTGGTTTTGCAAGTAGGAGCTGCCAGTATAGGAAAGATTTCGTCCTAACTGAAACACGATGCTCCAATGACTGTAAGTTCCTTGCCTAGATGGACCTCCCCATCATGAATCTTCTGTGCGATGTTCACAGCAGATTTGTACATCCGAAGAACTGGATCGATGAGGTGTGAGTGTTTCCAACATAGTCCACCTACCTTGTTGAATTTGCTGAAATGTACAGCCATTTCCTCCAGAGTGATTTCATCTATCATGAGACTAACACCACATAAAGATGTGGAGCTAGTGAGAGTGCTAAGAACGATGGCATGAATATTCTGATTGAAGTGTTCATTACCTATGGGGCCAATTGTGGGAGTAAGCACAGTGAATGCAAATCAAGTGTGTAGAGTGCAAAGGGAAGGGATGGCGAGTTTATGACTTAGCGCAAAGAGAAGTTGTCGTCCACTGAGCCTATAGACTAGCATAGCAATGTCCAGGTCATTGGCATCATAGCCTCAAGGATGGTATACCCCCTCAAGGGCATCCTCAAGCTTGTTGACAATTTGGCAAATGCTGGCACCATTGCGTAAAGTGACATTGATGCTTTGTTGCAGTTGAGGGATGTCTTGCTCGAATATGGCCATGAGGAGATGGTTGTAGTCATCTAGCTGAGTGAGTGCACTCATGTACTTGCGGGAATCATCTTAGGGATCGAGAGGCAGTGCGATCGAGCACAGGTTTGTTATAAGTGATCGATGTCTTGGTGCACTTCTTGCTTCCTCAATGACTGCTCAATGAGCTGAACTGACCGGGATGCCAGAGAGGAAGTTGGGATGACACACTCGTTTGGACCCACTGTTTGCAGTCAGGGCAGAGCAACCTCCAACACTGTTGGTCACTGATGGTTACCAGTAGCACTTTAGCCATGTACACGTTGTAAAGCAACTTTAAGCAAGTCTGGCATGTTTATTAATAGTTGAGTTGTTCCTCAATATTGATCTTGGGTTCAGGGACAGAAAGAGAAGACGAGCCTTGTGAATCTGAATCTGAATGGCCCCAATACGAGCTAGGACCTTGAGAAGGCGGTGATAAGTGAAGGACATCTGCTGAGTATGCTGTGGTATCATCTGTTAATTGTACATTAAAATCTATGTCTGGGCTAATAGAATGTCCAGATGCTGAAGAATCCGTGCTGGGATCTGATCCAACAAAGGCCGATTGATGCAACATGGCTATATGTGCTTTGTTTCTGATGGGAGCTGAGTTTTCGTTACCTGCTGGGAAATTGGACTGAGTGGGTGCATGCAATTGTGTTGTAGAATACATAATGAGCGAGAGTATGCAAAATGAACGAATCTTGATGATGGTATGAGACGGCGGAGAGACGAGGCATTGACGAGGCGCGTCATATCAATATGATATCACGTGTGTTTTATTGGTCACATGTTCTCAATTTTTACAACCGGACATATTGAATTGACTAGTTACTTCATTACACGTTCTTGTCTTCTTGATCCGACTATCTAGATGTGTCCTTAAGTACTAAAAATGGGGGCCTTCGAGCGTTCAGTTAAATGTTTTATTACAATCTTGCGCCTCTATACTATAACTCAGAACGAGGCTCTAATGACTTCGGGTGGCTGTACTTTAGAGTTGTGTAGCTTATGTAATGTCGAGGTCCATGTTGGGAATTAAGGTTTCCCTCACCTCTTGCATTAACCTCCCTCTGATTCCCCTCGAGGGCTTAGCCATTCGTCCGCAAGCGAGTACGTACTTTGTTCCTTTGGCAAGCGCGTATGTGAGTCCATCAGCAGCTTCAGTTCTGGGGCGCGATTTTGAACTGAAAAATGACCCGTTTGGAGCAGTCTTTGTGCGTGTTAGACCCCGCGGAACAGCTTTCGGGAGGGGTAGCGTTGGTGGGGAGCTTGCGGAGCGACCAAGAAATGAAGCTCGAGCTGGGGTAATAGTGTCATCATCAAATTGAGATAACGATGGCCCCTCTGGACCCGGACTAGCAGGCTCCGACTCAGTGTCGGTCTCTGAGCCCACAGATGAATCGGGGAGGCTGGCGGGATAAGGGAGGATTGGCGGGTGTCGAGGCCGGATAGGGCAGTGGCATCCGAAGTCTTAGCGAGCAGTGGCTCGACCAAGGCTTGCCAAGGACCCTGGAACCGGTTTCCATCAAGATAAAGCTCCTGCAACGAAGGCAGGAGGCACAGCCAGCTGGGCAGGGAATGCACTCTGTTCCTCCCAACTCTAAGGGTGTGAAGCTTGTCGAGCACGCATAATGAATCAGGGAGGCTACCAATACCAGTAGAATCCGCGATGAGCACACGCAGGGATGTGAGATTAGGCAAGAACGCGGGCAAGACCCAAAGAGGATTGGACGCGATATTGAGCTCCTCTAGGTTCTCGCATGAAGCAAGGGCAATAGGAATCGCGTTCAAGAAGTTGGCAGAAATGTCGAGTGCGAGGAGGGTATTGCACATCTGCGGCAAGGCGCCCAACAGAAAAGTTGGTAGTGTACCGGGTGTGCTAGACGATCTTAGAAGTAGATGTGTACTTCCTGATCAAAGTGGCGTCATGAGTTGGATAAATCTCTGTCATGAATGACGCCTGTGCCCACCTGGATCAACAAGTAGCTGGACAATTGGGATGCCTTCGCCTGTAACAATGAGGCCGCGGCCTTCTTCAGCTACCACTACCGGAGACGTTCTTTCCTCCACCTTGTCGTCAACTTCGTCATCTTCCTCGCATAGGTCGTCAGTTTCTTCGTCGCTTGTCAAACCAACTTCATCTCTCTCATCTACTGTTTGCAAAAGGGATCTGGGAGTGGCGGCACCTTGGGGGGTCGCGAAAACGAGTGTATTGGAGAGTCTGAACGAAAAGAGCGGAAACCGACTGCACGAAAGGCGTTTGTAAAAATGAACGGCCTGGTACGAGGGGAATGCCAGCGGATGGAGACTCGTCCAGACTTGAAGTACCCGCAGTGAGTCTCATATTGGTTAAATTCTGAGTACCGTGATGTTGAGACCAGGTCCCAGATTCACCGGGTACAGATGGCGTCAGGGAGCGCGAACGGGATCCGAGGTGATGTTCGGGAGAAAGTGAGCTGGAAGGCGGTAAGGCGGTTGATGGATGTTCTAGATCTTTGAAAATGGTCAGTAAAAAAAAGGTCGGGTAAAGAACGTCGAAAACAAGGGAAGAATTGTGGTACTAAGCGCCGAGAACTCAAACAAATACAACCATTGAGTTATGATACTGAATTAAAACACAAACTTGAATGCAACGATAAAACTCACCAGGTCCTATCCCTGTATCTATCCAACTGGTCGGTCTTGGTGAGGCGTAATTGTGAATGGGTTACATTGGCGGTAGTGGTTTTTCGTATAATGAATAATCAGCTCTTGGTGAAGCTGGCGCTGATCGTAAAGTGGGCACTAGCGCGTTGGAATGGTCGTTCCTGACAAGAAGCTTGTCAACAGAACAAGGAGCATAATAAAACTTTGACTTACATGACTGATTTGATGGTTACTTGCGTATCCGTCCTTGAGAAGACGACTCGAGTGCTACGTCGACTTGGAAGCTAGAAAAACTGGGGCACGAGTGGCCACTAGGGATGGATGATGCAATATTGTTGGTGAAGGAGAATGAAGGGACATTTGGTCCGGATCAGGCGCAGAAATGCGGCTAAGTAGATTGGGCGGTCTCCCGATGGTATCGAATTGGATATCTGTAAAACTAGGTGGTGGATGGTGCACAGGGGCGAGCATATGGATTATATTGCTGGTCTGCGCTGAAGCAGGGGCAAACTTGGCAGTTAAAATTGTTGTTCGGATTGACAGTGATCAAGTCGATGCGATTTTGTAGGCGCCTGCAGCACTAATATAGTAAGGTGATAAGAAACTCAAGATGAACTGGGCGCACCGAAATAAATTGCAGTCGTGCTGAGATGTCTCTTTGCACTTCCTCCAGCTGCCGCTGTGTGGCCTAGAAGTCGTTCGGGGTGATCTCGAAGAATGGCCTCGACATCTACGTAACGGTCGCGAATTTCCGAGCGTTTACGAACAAAACGGTGTTGCGTCTCTTCCAAGGCATCAGCACGGTTGCTGGCCTCAGAGGATTGTGCCTCGTGGCATGGGCACCATTAGGTACAGCGCTTCCCGGTGCAGGTGGGCCTGGTGGAGGTGTAGGTGTAGTAGATGATTTTCGATCAACTTTGTTGGCTGGTGGCCCGTTGCTTGAATCAGGGTATTTGATGCGCTCTGAGCAAGCTTCAGCAGTGACATTGGTGCAGGAGAGTAGTCACATACTGGTATCAATAATATTAGCAATTCCATGGTCATCACCCTTGGTTGGCGTGAAAGACTCTCCACCAAGAACAGCGAGGGTGTGGCGAAGGTGATCGGGATTATGAGTGGGGGCAGGAGGAGCAACTGCTGCTGTGACTGGGTGCGTCACGGTACTAGCCGAAGGCTTTAGAATTCAACATGTACAAACAACCATCGGCGTGTATGCAAGCACTTGCATTTGATAAATTTAAATAATTTGCATTGGAAAACAACTATAGACTCGACCGAAATGTATCCCTAGAGCTCGATGCCAAGAGCCAACAAACTTGGTGCATTAGCCGAGTATGCCGCAGACTCTCCCATCTGCTGTTTCATTAATCAATATCGATATACTCTTAAGCACGATTCATCTCAACTAATTAAGGCCCTGCAGATTCGGGTCTGCCGGACCTGCACACGGCGCATGACCGGCGTCAAGCCGCCGGGCCTGCCAATTGCACAGGGAAACAAAGCGACAATACCGGTTGTCATTTTTGATTGAAAGTTACACAGCACAATATGTACAGCATTATAAGACAACAAGAAAATACCTCATTCTAAAACTATCGACGCTTCTTTCTCATATGCTGGTCAATCTTACTGACTTCCTCTTTCAGGGCCTCAAGTGCACTCTCAACAGTCGCAATGAGCGCCGGCAGCGCCTGTAGCCTACCAGCCGTGTAGGCACCCTCCCCCTCCTCCATCTCATCCCGCTTTCTCTTGCGGCTGTCGATTAGCACATATGGCCGGCCAACGGAGGGGCCCGGCACCCGAGGATGCACCTGGGACTGCCTTGACTTGGGTGCGGGCGCCGGCGCCGGCATGCTTGTGTGCATGGGGGTAGCCTTTCGTTTGTCTGTGGCTACGGCGTCAGTTGCTGGATCATAAATGTCAGAACAAAAACACGGGGGACCTACCAGCAACATTAGAGCATTTCGCCTTTTGCACCTTGCAGCGGCCGCAGGCGGCGCCGGGGAGGCCGAAGCAGTCGCGATCGGATTTCCTGCATCGATCACAAGGGACCGCGTTCGGCCGTCGAGTGGCGGTGCTCATACGCGGGACAGTTCGCTACAAATGAGTAATCAGTTGATGTGTATATGAAGCATGTAAGTCCATACCTTATGCTGCACAACCACCACCGCCTCCGCCTCCACCTCCAACTCCGCCTCTGCCTCCGCCTCTGCCTCCACCTCTGCCTCCGCCTCCGCCTCCGCCTCCGCCTCCGCCTCCGCCTCCGCCTCCGCCTCCGCCTCCACCTCTGTCTCTGCCTCCGCCTCCGGCACCCCGGTGAGCGGACGTAGGGGAGTTGAGGGAGACGGCGCCTTGGTGATCGGACGGTTCACAATTGGGGGCTGATCGGACGGTTCGCAATTGGGGGCGGCGGCACCCCGGGTATCGTCCGGGGATGAGTTGAGGGCGACGGCGCCCTGGTCATTGGACGGGAGGGAGGTAAGGTTGAAGTTTGCGGTTGGCTCGCTATCGGAGCTGATGGGAATTTGTGGTACCATCGTCAAAAATGAAGAGGAGTGAGGAATGTATGGGAAGATGTGAATTGAGATGTATAGGGTAATTTATAGGGAACAGATATTGTTCGGCCACAATCCACATTTCAACCCACTACAACCGCAACCAATGCGAAAGGTGCCGGTTCCTGAATGCACGGAAGGCACCGGCACCGTACGTCCACCTGAGCGGTAAGATGTCCATTCTTCTTCCCGTTTTTCTTCCTCGTTACATCCCACATCCCGCTCGCTCGTGTATTCATTCCTAGCTCGTGTATTTATTCCTCCCTCGCTCACATATTTCATTTTATTTCATTTGCTATTACACATCGTGACTCACAGTCATCTGGGTCATGCCCTCCCACCATCGGCATCCAGTACATCAGCCCCCCCCACTCCAGCGCCGCTCCACATAGCAGCCTTGGTGGGCAGTCTGCGCGTCCTCAGCTCTCTCAGTTTTTGCCGCCCCGCCCTTCAACTAAACTACAGGAACCAGCAACTGCTCATCAGCGCTCGCAACCTCTTACCGTCTAGCAGCCAGTTGCGTCATCATCTCGCTCGCAATCCTCTTCATCCGCAACTCCTACCTCCAACACGCCTGGATACCTCTCCCCATCATCGCACCAAACGGGACTTGCTCCAGCCGCTGCTCCTGTGTCATCCCCGTCGCGCACTACTCGGCCCAATGCTCCCAGAACTGCCAAACGGCGTCCAGCAGCAACCGCCCACTGCTGCCGGCCATGTCCAACCTATTGCAGCTCGACCCGCTGCTCAAGGTGCTGCTCAACCAAACCCGGATGCACTCTTCCACTTCCCTGCGCGGGGGGCTATACAAGCCAGGCTACGCGAGGTGGACGCTGAGGAGGCCAATGGTGCACAAATCTTCATCGCTCGGGGTGAGTGTCCCATTGTCCTGCATGATGCAGCATTCACAGTCTACTGTAGAGGTGCTCACGAACCCAATACCTTCATCATGATTCCCTCGTGCGCTTTATTGACATTGTCACGCCCCTTGCAAACGTTTACAGTCTTCCAATGACTGCGGTTCGCATCTTTTACGACCTATCGGGCGGCTTGATTGCTTTTAATCGGAACGGCACTCTCTTTCTCAATTACCGCTTCTTCGAAGCATGGCGTGCTTGTTCATACTTGGAGCTACATGCTTTCCTAATACTATCAACTGTAGATGATCAAGATGTAAAGAATGGGGATATCAATCAGGCATCACTGCAGCTTGAAGTGATTAAATCAATGATCTGCCCCAGGTACTTTACCCTAGCCCACGAGATGGCTCACAACCTCGTGCAACCCCATAACCACTGAGCATGAGTTTTACTTTTCTGCGCTTGCAAAGCTCACATTGAGAAATTCCTTCAACTCTTATCAGACATCGTTGGACAATAATCACTTCGCGTACTGGAATCGAATTCGAATGGATGGATCTATAATCTTGAGTGATCTGAAAACAGCTGCTCGCAATGTCAATCATTCTTTCATATCAGGAAACATTACAAGTCTTTTCAAGGTACTCATTATAGTATTAAAGAATACGATTATGAAAGTCCGGAGGTCTTGCGATACGGCTTGACTAGTAAGGAAAGCTGGCTTTTGCTCTCAGGGTCGCTGCGCAAGAATGGCCTCTGCACGAGCGTGGACCTCTTTCCGACATCCGAAGCGGAACAGCAAGCTCAAACTCGAAAGCTCGAACTAGGGTATAGAGGAGAGCTTTCATCCTGTCAAAGATCGTTATTGTTGGAAATAAAATAAAAGGTTGCAGCAGACATACTCCACTAGTGAAAAGCGGTGCCCGATACACGCGCGCGGACCACCAAGGAACGTCATGAGGTGTCCCCAAACCTCAGGAACTTGCGATGCTACCTCTGGAAGTGATGCCCAGCGGTCAGGATTGAACTCTTTTGCATCGGTGCCCCAAATCGCCTCCGATCTGTTGATTGCCAAGATCGGGATAAAGATTGGGTCGCCCTTGCTAACCCTGATGCAACCGTGATGAGACCAAGATCATCGATGATCATTGAAAGCTTGCAACGTACTTGACGCCACCATGAACCGCTCCATACTTGTCTGTAAAAGGCGTGTCCACCGGGAGGATGTCGTCTTTCATCGCGACGCGAACTGCGCTAGGAACAGGGGCGTGCAAACGAAGTGTCTCACGCACGACCGCGTCAAGATACGAGGGCTCCACAAATTCGTCCATGGATGGAGTCTCGGTCTCCACCGTCATTAGTTCTTCCCGGAGCCTGGTTTGAATGTCTGGACGTAGGCAGAGTGCGTAGACTGCCCAAGTTGAGTTGTTGCCGTGCTATCCTCGACATCAGAAATGTGCTTTCCACTGCGAGTAGTGACACCGACAACACCCGCTTCTGAAATGTCATCGATATACTCATTGAACGTGAACTGAACACCACGAGCATGAAGGCGTTTCTCCAATCCCTTTCGGAGCGAGCTGCCGTAGGCCGCGTTGATAAGCTGATCACCATTGCGTGACTCGTCAGAACTGCTGTGGAATGACATAATAAAATAACAAATTCACTGGGTAAAGGTCCTTCACTTCACCAGCCAGCTCTGAGAAGTTTTGCATTAGTAATAATGCAATGATACCTTACACGTACTAACCGATACCAACGGCACCCCCGCCAACGATCACAACGTGGTTGGCTTGGCGAACTGTAGGCCCCATGCGTTGACAAATGGCAGAACATCATCCTCGTTCTCTGGGACGGCAGAAGGACCAGTCCATTTTGAGCCAGTAGCCAAGATAAGCACTGCATATGAAATGCGTTCCCCGGTGGCAAGAACCACAGCACCCCCAGGGAAGGATGAATAGTGGATAGAAGTTCCTCCTCAACAGAAGGAGGTATCGGCGGAGGCGTTGGAGGCGCTCCTCTGCTCCGCTTTAGTCAGTACAGACTGCTGCTGGTCCTTTAATCGCGCTTCTAGACTCCCAAGGGTCACGTTCGCAAGGAGCTGGGTTTGGCTGATGGTAAAGAAGGGGTTCAAGGCAAAGGGTAGCCTTGCAGCAGACAAAGAATCCAGACCGTACACCGTTAAAGGAATGTCGGGAGATAAATCTTCGCGCGCAATGTAGGGTGGCGCACAATATGTCGCCTATCGAAACGCTGTTATTTGAGGTTGACGCCCCGTCTTTCACGATCGCCCGCTCGGGCAATAAGTGAGTATACATGGGCGACTCCCCAAGGTTGGCACCGATTACTTCTCAGTCGAATTCCGGAATATAAAACCAGAAAGGACTGTCAGCAAGTTTTTGAATGCCTTCCTTGATGAATTGGAAGATCCCTATGGAATATGACGTCATGTTTCGCAGTCTGACCAGAGAACGACTTACTCTGAGATGACATCCTCCAATCTGTCAAGTGTCTGAACTTTGTTGGACCCGATGTAGCGACGAATGAATCTGTGACTGCGGGAGTTACGATAGAGAACGCGTTTGGCATTGTACGCAGTCTGCCGTCCAACACAGTATTTGCTCTGAGGAACGTGAGCAGCAAGTTATGCACACAGCTCAAAGACGTACGCGGCATAATTGGTTTGACTTGCATTCCCGAATAGTGCTGACACCGAGGAGAATGAAACCAAGAAATCTAGCTTGTTCGTGTCGGTTATGTGGCATAGCACATCAAAGGCTCCAATCTTGGAAAACCGAACGGCATATTGAAGTTCTCAGTGGATAGCCCAGAAAAGAGACCATCCGCCAGGACCGCAGAGAGTAACATGCATCCACCAAGCGGATTCTGGGGTCGTTGCACCATTGCTTTCATGTCAGACTCGCAGAGGGCATCGATTGCCTCGATGCGCAGATTCAAATCAGGCAGGCTCTCGAGATATGAGATAATGCGCTGAGATGCATTGTCTACCCTGCGCTGAATACCAGCGCGCCCAGTTCGAGAGGTCAGAACGATTTCCCGAATCCCATTCTAATTGGTCGAGTTAGCGCGATCAAAGCGTAAAGGAAGATCCTGACCTTGTACATCCACTGGGCAATCTGAAGTCCAAGGCTGCCGAGTCCTCCTACTAGTAGATACGCCGTCTAGTCACTGAAGAGATCCTTTTTCACATGGACGGAATCACCAGGCATGACAGTTATGATCTCGCTGAGGTCGGACATGGGAATTTTGAGTTCGTTGCCAGCTATCTCTGATCCAAGACGATTAGCATGGCCAATCAACCATGGGTCGCATACGAGCAGCGACTGCAGGCCTTTTTTAAAATGCGTCCATGGGAACGTCTTCCCGTTGGCCGTCAAAAGGTGTGATGAGTGTTGAAATGTTGCCGCGTCGGTATACTCAGAGACGATAACATTGAAACGACCATGGGGAAGGCGGCTAATCTTGGAGTCCGTCGCATGTTGCGTTAGAGTAGTGACGCGGAAGCCTTGGAGAATGTAGAGCTGAGCGATCGTATTCCTCAGTCTGGTTGTCCTGGAGAGCAGGGCGTTGACATGTTGGCAAGGCTGGAGATAACTCGGGGTTTGGATGATAGGGATCTCAGGATGGTGTCCGAGTAATGGTAGATGCAGGAGTAGACGCCGAGGAACTGTTCTTTGAATTTGCAACGCGCTGGTGTCCCGGGCGCCTGTAAGAAAACCGAAGAACTAGGATAGCGAATTCGAGCACTTACCTCGACTTTATGGCCGGGAGCGTTGTGCGTATGATGAGTGAAACAAGGAAGAACGAGGGCGGACGTGAGCGTGACACAGTACTAGCATTTCTTACTACTCCCGAACCATTGGCACCCGTGCTGACTTCCAAGCCGCACTGTATGATGCTTTCGGTTTGGAGCTGAACGAGTCATCCATTCGTACATGTACATGCGACGCCAAGCCCAAGGTAAATGAGAGTTGAGTAATTGTGGTCTGAACTGTGAGTAGAGGACGGTTTGTGCGTAGGTGTGATTGGGTGTGAGTGTGAGTGTGAGAAGGAGGCTTGGTGGGGGTGGAGCCTTCGCCAAAGAATGTATAAGGTGAATAGGGATGAAGAAAGGGACATAACAACAAAATTGCTTCGCCGGCCCAACCACATTCAAGCTCGGATTCATGGTTCTGCTCATTCTCGCAATCATTGCTCTCCGTCGAGTGAAAAACGCATCCCCCAGCTTCAAGGCAGTGCTCGAGGCACATTCCACGTATGCAACGCAAAGCACGAACCAGCACACGGTGGACCTCTCTTGCGCAGTTTCTTTCCGAGTGGTCCAGAGACGGGAGTCGAAGCAGGTGGCTGGATCGATAAGCTTGGGGCCACTGGCAGCAGGAGAGTAGAGGAAGAACTCATTGATGGATATGACGAGGGAGGTGGGGACTGGCTGGATGAAGGAATGATTGCGACGACATCAGGTGATTGGAGGAGCTCGGGGAAGAATTTGAAAAATCGACATCGTGCATGGTGATAGCAAAGAAATTAGCTGTAGGAAGACATACGAAGCAGCCAACACTTACCCTGGCCATAGGCTTCCCTGCATTGCCGTTCTGGTCACTCTGACATATTGTAATTGCAACAGCACTACCAACAGCCAGTGCAGTCAACAGTCAGACCAATGCTCGTCATGCGCCATACTATGCCAGGAATATTGGGCAATCGAAGGGGGGGACTAGATGGTGTAGCACCTGACATGGTGCCCTCGGTTCAAGTATAGGTAGCGGGCAATGACGGATGCAGCAGGTAAACAAGAGAGGGCGGCGGGAAGGGCTGCAGACAATGATGAATATAGTGGGCAAACAAGAGAGGCGGCGGCTACAAAGGAAGCAGTGGGCTAATGAGAAAGGTGACAGGATAAGATAATCAGGACTTATGTAAGAAGGCGGGCAGACGGACCTTTGGAAGCTGACGGACCTCCTCCGGTAACTCCCGGGTAATGTTGATGCAGACTTAAACACAGACCCGGACGCAGACCTGCACCCGGAGTCTGCGCAGACCCAACACAGACTTCCCAATACCCTGACTTTCTGGCCCTAGCCGGGTCTGCATTTACACTGGTGTCAGCTCAAGGTTCGAAGCAGATCCGGACGCCTCGGCCAGCCGCCCAGGTAAAAAGAGAAGGTGCGGGTAAAGTGACAAAGCCGCCTGGCTGGATGGTGCGAGACAACAAGCAGCCCGACTGTGACATATACGGTCACGCTGCCTGGTCATTAACCACCATTGATCATCTTTGACATTGCAAAAGATTCAAATTCGTTTCTTCTCTCGCCCATCTAATCTATTATCGGATTCATCATACTTGCATTTGTTGCAGGGCTGGACTTTGTCCGCCGGTCAGTTTGCCTAATCAAAAACCTATTCATCGCATCGTGTCCTTCTCGCCATTGATATTGATACCTGGAATTGCAACTGTGATTGATACCAGTGTATGTATGTATGCATGCTTTTATCTCACGAGGTACTTTATTCTACAGGACGGTCATGCCAATATCTGCGTACCCGAGACAGACCCTTCCTTGATTTAGGAATTTCGATTCATTTGTCGCTCTTTTGCCACTTTGCCCGTCCGTCTCTCGTACTCTTCGACAGACTCGGGTTTCTCGCCATGAGGCGTGGCTCTGAGTGCATGGCGAGTTTGTGGCCAGAAATATAATGTTGTGGTGTGAGTGACAATCTAGTATCTGGTCAATCACCACGCTCTTCGATGAGTAGAAACAGTGCTGACCCTGTTATCTATCCCAGAACGCAATTGAATTCGGCTCCCAGTAGAAGCAAGTCAACATTCTCAGCGACCTGGTGGAACAAAAAATTGAGAATGGTGTCGGATTCAGGTTTGGGGACACCGAGTATGCGACGGGACGTTACTCCCAGGTCACTCTGATCGATGACAATGTTAATGGGTGTACGTATGTCACAATCGTATTTGACGGTTGATGCTGATGGATGTGCTACTTTGCTATGGGCTTCAACAGATCACAAGGACGCGAATTACACACCCGATGCACGACTCTACTATCACTGTAACTTCTTATATCTCCGTCTTTGTGCTCAGGCAGACGATAACAGCAATTCCACGTCGCATGGATTTCTCTGGTTATCACTCTCTGTTTATAGGCGCGTTGTCGCAAAGATACCTGCCCTTGTCATTCCAGAAAAAAACTAGCATATACTCATAAGGAGATTCAATTGGGAAAGAACGTTAACGATCTATCTTTGTTTCAGGTATCATTGCTTGTTTCCTTTTCCTGTGCACTCTTGGCCACAGGCATAGGCGAATGCAAATATCGCCGCAAAGGATATCATAGGTATGCTTTACTCGGTAGCCTGCACCCTTTCTCCCAGGAAAGCTGATATTTCTTGGGCTGGAGGGAAATCATGACGTGAACATTGTTGTAGAAAACGAAATATGACTTACCGAGCTCTTCTGGCGATTCGTGTGGAATCTTAGCAACAGCCGCCTCAATCAGCCTCGTACACGGACTCAAGACACCCGCTTACCAGATGCCCAGCAGAAGATCTTCATCACACAACTTCTCGGCAGTGGAACGAGTCATGTTTGCCATGTTCGTAACGTGGTCGTTTGGATGGACGCTGGGGTTGCGCGATGAGATAGGAGGGGTCATCGAAGCTGCCTGAGCGAGGACGAACGCCGCGGGTGATTGGAGGGGGAGGGAGTGGGTCTTGGGGAGTGCAGCAGAACTGAGAGATCAAAATGTGTAACAATGGTGAGATCGACGGTATGAACGAGGTGGTGGTTCTACAGTGATGCTGGGATTTGCAGAGTAAGGGTCGTGGTCATGCTGGATTTAATTTGGGATTGGGGTCAATACAAGATGGCCGCCTGCATCTCTATTATCTAAGGATGCGCTGAAAACCAACAGCTGGTGCACGTGACGTCTGATGTATTCTATTCTTGCAGGAAGTGAAAGCAGCAGCTATGGAAGCGGCGAAGGACAATGCAGCACACGAAAAGCAGTCCGTGAGTCTCGAGGAGCGCCGAAAGCATGCGAGCGTGAAGGCAAAAAAGCTGAAGAAGGCGTTGGCAGACGTAAGTTGTCTCTCACCGCTTTTTGTTGTCGTTTGTGCTTGCTTTCATTTTGTTCGACACGTCTCTATGCTTCATTTGTCTCCCTGATTATTTGCTGGCCTCTATTGGTGTCATGATTTGGGATGGATCTAACCTGTCACTCAAACAGGATGAACAATCGAAAAAGCAAGCCGATAACACGATCCAAGCATCCGATGCTAAGATCAAGATGAAGAAGCGTGAGATTGCGGAGCACGAGGCGAACCTGGAGAAGGAAGAGAAGGTGCTCGAAGGGATCCATGATGGCTTGAAGGGCGGGTCTATAGTCTCGCCGCACTTGACGCTACTTTTATCATGGATTGGCAGACAAAACGCAAGTCTTTCACGAACAGATCGAGGCGAAGCAGACAGAGCTACAGCCGTGGACTGCCAAGATTAATGTCAAACAGGCTGCGATTGACGTAGCAAGCTCTGAACGGGGCGCACTTGCAAAGAAAGCCACAGGGGGCAAAGACGCCGTTGCGCGAGCGGAAGGACAGTTGGCTGAGTTGCAGGTGGAAGAAGAGGGCAAGGTGCTGTTCCAGTTTGTAAAGTGGGAAAGATGATGCTAATGGAATGTTCAGTTGAATGAATTAAATTCCTTTAAGGCAAAAAAGGCGGAGGTACAGAAGAAGCTGGGGACATGTGAAGAAAAGTTCAACGTAGGTCTGCGGGTATGCAGGGTGGGATCGACTCTGACAATATTTTTTTGTCCAGGAGCTTCGATCCAAGGCAACCTCCCTGCGGCAAAAGGCAGAGGAGGCTAGAGCATCCCAAGCAGCTAGCACATCGCAGCACAAAGTCTTGGATAGCTTAACGAAGCTCAAGCAGACTGATCGGATTGATGGGTTCCACGTATGATTTAATCCTCCGTGCACCCTTCCAATGACTGACACCTAATCTCACAGGGCCGTCTCAGTAGCCTAGGCACGATCCCAGATCTTCAGTGCTCACAGAGGAATCTATTAGACTATTAGCCAAGTTGTCGACTTAGTATCCTATTAACAGACTTTATATCCCTGCTTTCGCTGGCAACGACTCATCAGGTAGGAAATCGGTCAGATGGTATGACTATCTCAAAAACGTCTTCGCAGTCCCTTTAAAGCTGCCAACGCAGTTGGAACACGAGACTTACCCCCAGAACTTGAACTCGCGACCTACTTCAACAGCATCAGCAGCGATGCGGAACGTTTGAGATTCACTCTCTCCCGTTCACTATGACAAGGTGTGTTTATTGATTTCATACTTGATATGCATGTTCGGACAACGTCTGTCGGCTCTCCGGCCAAAATCAGTGGAATGGCGTAATAGGCGTCATGTTATCCCGCGATTGGAAAGAGAGCCATGTCAGAATTTTCGTCAGCTGGGCAGCCGGTGCAAAAACAGGTCCAGTGAACGCTGATTCTTGGGAAGTAGTTTTCGGTGCGACTGCACAAAGCGCTGGTGTTACTACGGCCATCACGTCCGCCACTCACCGGGTTGAGCGTGTGCCGGCGTCCCGCCCAAGTGCGGTAGCGACGATTCGTTGTATTAACCAGAATCTCTTAAGACAGCCGCATCATGTGGCTGTTAATTCTGGGGGAGAGCACATGCGGGCGGGAATTTGCAGATGTGACACAGCACCACGAGGACACGTTTGGATGGCATAGTCTACGTCAACGTCAATTTGTAGTAGACACTTAAAGAAAAACTACTTGCCTCGATGTGGTGTGATTTTGAGAATCGAGAGACGGAATTTCTTTTACAAGGGCAGGGCCCGGAACATAGAGGGCGTCTCCGATATGGCCGGTCTGGGTACAAGTCTATATAGACTTCAGGTCTGGACTTTGCGGTCTGGGTCCAGGTGGCGATGCCCAGACGGAGTTTGAAGCTGTCGGCGCCCCCCGAGCATGGCTGACCGCATCATATCCTCTCCCCCGCCACTCCCGCCAGTCGCATCACGTCACCGCCACCCCGCCGCCGCCAGGCACTGCATGCACAGGGGTAAAAGGCCCTATCACCCATGTTTTACTTAGAATTAGTTAAATGTCAATGATCAGTTGTTCTCCATAGCTCGCGCACCTGAACTACCGCTTTTATGTACTTTGCTGTGACTTGACGAAACCAGCGATGTTGAATAAAAACAAAGTTAGTTCAATCCAGTGACCCCTGATGCTTGATGCAGTCATTCAACCGCCCCAACCTTTTTTTGGGAGTACAGTTCAGATTCCTCTTCTTTACTACCTTCTTTTTCATGAAAGAAGGTAGTTTAATCCAACCACCTGAACTACCTTTTTTTTCGTGGATGGTTGGGTCGATTGGTCGACCCCTTATTCTTGATGCAGTCATTCAATTGACCCAACCTTTTTTATTCAGTACAGCCTAAACCATCCACGAAATTGGATTGAACTACCTTTTTTTTCGTGGATGGTTTAGGCTGTACTGAATAAAAAAGGTTGGGTCGATTGAACGATTGCATCAAGCATAAGGGGTCGTTCAATCGACCCAACCTTTTCTATTCAGTACAACCTAACCATCCACGAAAAAGGTAGTTCAATCCAATTTTTTTCATGGATGGCTTAGGCTGTACTGAATAGAAAAGGTTGGATTGATTGAATGACCCCTTATTCTTGATGCAGTCATTCAATCGACCCAACCTTTTTTATTCAGTACAGCCTAAACCATCCACGAAAAAAAAGGTAGTTCAATCCAATATCGTGGATGATTTAGGCTGTACTGAATAAAAAAGGTTGGGTCGATTGAATGACTGCATCAAGCATAAGGGGTCGACCAATCGACCCAACCATCCACGAAAAAAAGGTAGTTCAGGACATACTTCTTTGTTTTAATTTCCGGCGCGGCTGACGTCCCGGGCGCTCGTTCCAGGGCACGGAACCATTCGGGTCACCCATGGGTCACGATCGGTCACATCCGTCACTTTCGTGACGGGACCGAGCGCCACCTCCCATAGTGTTTGTGTATATTTATGTTTGGGAGCGTGGGCAAAACGACCAGATAGCCTAGATAGCCCTATTGGCCTTTCCTTACTGCAATTGAGTCCCTTTTGGACCAATACAACTTCACGGGGATGCCTTCCTCTGAAGACCTAATGCGAGAGTTGGCCGTCCAGCTTTGCGTCATCGTTAAAATCGCCCGCTTATTGCCCCCAACCGTCGACAAATTGAGTATGGCAAAGCTTGCTGGTCGAATAGTGGTAAGTCAGCCGGGTCATTTCACACAACTCACCGATCCCTTTGTAGTCAGATTCAATGAAACTTTCTCCCGATTTCGCGGCCATCCCGCCGATTCTGTTGTCGTGCGCGATGGCGTTATCGGCCTGCGCCAACAAAGTCCAAGATGGCCGCGGCGTTGAAATCGTCCGGGTTCCTGACTGGGGGGCCATCGGCTACGACGACGATCGAATCCTGCAACATCCACAGCACCAGAAGGCTGTGGCATGGATGGCCGATATAGGTCCTGGAAAGAATACTGAGGCGATGAAGGTGCTTGAGGGCGGGGTCGATTGGCAGGCAATACTTCGCGATCGGCAGGCGTTACTGGGGCAACACCAAGATGCGGCGGGGGCAAGTATGAGCCATCAATCGTCGAAGGAGGTAGCAGTAGAGCCGGTGGCCACAATTCACGTGCGGAAGCCTCGAAGTTTTGGTCCTGCAACAAAGCACACGGCGAACGGGAAAGGCCGAGGAATGGAACAAGAGAAAGGGGATGCGGAGCTGCCCAAGGATAATGATGAAGAAGTGGTGACAACAAAGATTTCGCAGCGCCGGTCTAACGAGAGGGGTAGGAAACGTAGGCGGGCGAGCTATGCGGGTGCGGAGTATGTTGAGACCTCGGATGATGATTTTCAGATCTCGGAGGGGGTGGCGGGATCATCCAATAAACCTTCTGGCACGATTTACGTCTCTAGGACGCCAGCGGCAAGTTCTCCATCTCAGCCCACCTTAGAGCATGCTGAATAGAAAACACAGGTCTCTGGGGATGTTCGCGATGATCAGTGTGCCCCATGTAAACAGCGCGGGTTGACTTGCACTCCCGGATATAGCACGAAGACAGGACAAAGGCTCACTTCCTGTGCATCATGTCACCATAAAAAACAGAAGTGTTCTTACGACAGTGAGCCAGACACTGTCACAAGGGGTGAAAACCGAGCAAGATCTCGCGCCAAGTCAGTCCTGAGTACGAAGCGGGCAAGGTCGCCGGCTGCATCTAGCCCCACATCGAGGGCAGCCCATCCATCGAGGGCGGCCCACCAATCGCCGCCCCAAAGCCACCGGAGCGTCAACATGGGATCTCCCGAAATCCGTATGTCCTTCCCGGCATACCATAAATACTGCTATTAACTGATCATTTAATAGTCAAATCCATCCTCAAGCCATCATCCACGTCGCCCATCCCGGACAAAGCGGGTGCGACCAAAGGTCCGATGGAGGAGAGGATGAACATGCTGGAGGATAGCTTAGCCAAGATGCATCACGCCATCAATCTGCTTGGGGGAGAACACGAGTCCAATAGACAGAAAATCATCCCCCAACACCCCACCTTCCCCATCCCGCCTATCCCGCGCGCCCTATCTCCACTGCCTTCCGGGTCCCATGTGTCCGGACACTTATCATCCGCAGTGCGACCACCAGTTCCCACCAACATAGCACAGCCCCCAGTAGCGCCCAATGAATCAATGGATTTCGGCCTTCAGTAGATCGCAAAGCTGTGGATGGAGGGTCCTGATGAGGTTTTCAGTCTTTCCCATCCATTTTCTGACTATTCCCTTCACTTTTGACAGTCTTGTTTGCATGCCTTTTCCACCCTGTCATCTGCTTTCGCATCATCCAATCCCCCCGCTCACTAATTCCTGATTTTGTATCAGTTTCGCCTGCCGTGTCCTGCTTGTGATGTTACAATCCCATGTTGTCTGTTCTCTTCCGCTGTCGTCACAATTCAATGTATTTAAATCAGAACGAAGAATACGCTGAGATCGAGTGAATGAAATATGACTGAGACAACGAAAGTCCGATGTCCCCATAGGAGACCCTGCTGATATATGTGATTTACTCGAGTCCGCTGTGAGGAGCTTAGGAAACCAAATCGCTCATTGACCTGGCCCGCCCGGCTTATTCGTGCTGTTTGCAAGGCGATTCCGACGTGCCCACATCCAGACGGCGCGTCTTGTGTTTTCTATTTGTGTTGGTTTTGTGCGCCTTTATATACGCGTACCCGTGCAATAATACAACTGCTTGATTTCGCTTACATAATTGTCCGGGGAAAAAGATCGAGAGCGCCCGCCCATCCTGCCCTAAATTCCGCTGCTGGCGCTCTCAGCCAAGATTTTACGGTAAAGCGCGGCGGGCTCTAAAGATCTAAACCACCGCTTTTCCGTTCGGCGAAAGATCGTGTTTCTAACTCCCTTGCCTCAAAATTCTGCTTTAAATTAAGCGTTACATTCTAACTACTGTCCATGCTACTCTGGTTGCTCCTATGAGGCGTGTAGGTTTTTTCTCTCAATTAAATATTGCAATGCGCCTCATACCGGCCTGAGGGGTGCAACCCAAACGAGGCAGCGTGACCGTTTGGAGTCACAGTCGCGCTGCTCTTCAAGTTTGTCTGGCACTATCTCAAGTTCTCAACACCATCTAGTCCGCCCCGCTTAGCCCCTAAACGTCTCACGCCATCATCCATACCAGGAGCTTGTCGCGTGCGAGAGTATGTTTCCATCTTTCATCTCCGAGTCATGTCTTCATCTCATCCTTTCACAGAGTTCGATGTGACCTCAAAGACTTCCCCATGACCCACACTACAAGTGGTGTGCAGCAGCCATCTTGCTCAAACTGCAAAGAACGTGGGATCAGATGCGTGTGCGTAACATTCACCTTGTCACATTTACAATTAATCATGCCCGCTTTAACGATGAATTTACTGAAGTTAGAGCTGTAAAACTTCTACAACACGGCCGCCGTCTACAACAAGTAGAGTGAGTCTTATCATCCTCCCCCACTATCAGTCCCATTCAGTTCACAAAATTAGGGCTGTCTATAGCAAAGTTACCGATGACGAATCCAACCCGTCTTCTGCAGGACCAAACCCCACCATGTCAACCACGCTCTCCGCGGGGATCGCCGCGCCCAGACAAAGCATCATCCCCCAGCTGAAGCTATGCCCGACGGTCCCAAGTTTTCTCTGGATGCTGACGATGACTGGGAGATCCTGCATCTTATCGATATTCATGCTCTCCTGAGACGCCCGACTTGGGACGGCGTCATGATCTTGCTCATCCTCCCACTAACTCAGGGTATGTTGGTTTTATTGACCCCAGGGTGCCTCAGCTGACGCACTCGTCACCAGGAGTGCTCAATTGATGACATGGAATCGTATTGATTGTCCTTGTTTAGACTACGTACAAAAGCGTCACGGAGTTACTGCAAGATATCGATATTGACAAAATGGCCCATCCATGATGTGCGTGGTTAATCCGCATGATCTGACCCGCTGCTGAGTTTTTCAAATAGTCAGAATTATTGGCATCCAACCATGGCGGACTTTACAACATCTTCCCCTCCTCTCTATATCACACCATAGATTATTTGCCGAATCTTAAAGTCAGAGGTCGATCCATCCCCGTAGCCCCGTTACTTATCGACCGAGTACGTCGAATAGTACAAGCGAATATACCATTACTTCCAACGGCATGATGGCTCCTTTCGCCCCACGGGCATATAAGCTATTTGATGGTCAGGCCAAAACACAACGATGACCGATAAAAAACTACTTACATCTTCATAAACGCTCTGTAGATACACCCCGCACGCGCTTCGATGTCACTCTCACACTCCCTTCTCCACCCGCCTCAACTCGGACTGATGGACTTACCAATTTTCTTACGGTCTCCGACACTGCTTTCTTTGGGACGCGTGGCAGTTTCAACGTACTTTTCCTGATTCCTCTGACACGCGTTCGCATCTACTTAATAAGCTCTTAGAGTGGCATCTTTCGCGTGCGTAGACTGACAAATATTTCTTGTGATCTTGTTGATGTTCAATGCTTTTAATAGCCAAGCCGCGTCCCGGACCGTTGGCACAGCTCGTGGTATTCCCTCTATCCCCTCCGGAACAGTCTCTATTCCATGCATATGCTCATAAGCCCCCGGATGACATTCCAGCAGCGTCTATTGCCATCGTACAAGACCTTGTCTGCGTCCTACTTGTCCAAAGTGGAGACTATTTGGCAGCCATGCAATTAGACCGCCAGTTGTCTGCCCGTAGGGTCTGCTGGTACAGAGGAATGTGACGTTAGTGGCAAGAACGATGGCAGAGGTCCTGCTTAACCAATCGGTCACATTGTCTCCTGCCCCGACACCTCAATGACTCTTCAAAAATTATTGAAGGTTGGGGATGGGATCACATTTCTTGGCCAGGGGTAGAATGGCCAACCTCAGTGAGCTTCATAAAATCATGTGCCGCATAAGTCTAGAGTTCACTGTTTTGTAGGACGCTCTAGAGATCGACCCGATAATTCGCGGCCGGCCAGTCATTCTACAAAGCAAAGACGGTCGCATTGTGGATCTCGAAGAAGGCTCTTGAATTAAACCCTCCGTGGCCATCGGAAGTGGGACCAACTCCCGTCAGAATACAAGGACTGAAAAGCCTTTTTCTGACGTTGTATTGAACCGTCACCGTCATCCACGGACTACCCATTTTGGGTAATCTTGTTTTTCCCCATCGCTGTTGACGCTATGCTCCTGCCTATCTAAGGCTACACCAGTCAACCGCCCCCCCTCATGCACTGCACACCCACTCGTGTCTTTGTGCACATGCAGCAGCGCCCCATCCCTCCTATGCTCACCTCCGCCGCAGCGCACTGCTTATCCATCTGGTTACGACGGTCAGAACGCGACATCCAACACTTTCGAGGAGTCATATCCCTCCGCTGGACAATACAGCAGTCAGCTACCTCCAATCAATACCAGCATCCGTCTTCCTCGTCTCACCCACAATATCCTTCATCATCACGGCCTCAGTCGCAATATGGAGCACCCCCATCCAACACATACCCTACACCCACACCATACTCGCAATCACAGTCTAGGTATGAATTCCCACCCCAGCAGCCGCAGCAGTATGCCAGCACAAATGGTGATTCATATTATGAGTCACCTCCAGCTGCCTCGTCTGGAACCTCTCACAACCATGGACAATCATCTTACTATCCCTCCAGTCAGTCCTCCGCTCATCCTCCACCATGGAACACCCCTGACCCTCCCGCTAATCCACAACCCTACTCGTCATCCCATCTCTGCCTTTTTTTTAACACGGCCGCGATTCAATGTATATCGGGCCTAGTCGAGGTTCCACCAATGCGGAGAGAATGCCATCGTGTGGAAGGACGAAACAGAGGACATCAAAGGTGAGCATGTCGAGTAGTGATAGTGAGTCTGATCAATTTTTAACGTCATATGATCCTCATTAGTGTTGTGGGCAGAAGTCCGCCATTCTGCCTCCAGCTTCGTCTCATAAGAGAACTGATGAGTCCTTGACATGGTAGCCTTGTGAACTATAAGGGGACATATATCTGCTCTTGCTAAATATAACAATGCATATTGGGAGAATTTTGAGTTATCGGCGCATAGCCATTGAATGTCTGAAAATCTAATTTACCATGAGGAGTTCGCGGCCTTGTCGCGATATTGCACCATCGTGGCCAGCAAGATATAATAGCGTAGTCAGGTCCTGCATTTTGAGCAATATCATATTCCCTTCTTTTTGTTTTAACTACAAACGTATTCAAGACTTTATCCCGGAAACCACCACTAGCCCTTGTCATCTAACCTCGATTCCTATGAGAGCTCCCGACATGGTCACAACTTTTCACCATCCCAGCCAGCAACGTACGACACTTTGATTGGATCCTATTTGTTGAGCAGCCTTCTTCACGTCTGCCTTGGTATCCCAGATAACCTCGGCAAGAATAGGAACAATGTCGGACATCAGGCGAGCGGTTTGAAGGGGCGCAGACACAATGAGCTGGTTCAGGACAATAAGCGAGCCGGTCTTCACTTGCCGTTTGGGTGCTGATATTGATATGGATGTCGTGGTTGGGATTGGGGAGTGGATTGAGTTACATGAGTTGGAGACTGCGTATATTGTCGAGGTGGTTCCGATCCAGATCCGTTCATTGTTGTCAATGCGGGACTGCGACAAATGTGTGAATATAACGAATACACGAAGGAGTTAGAACGTTCTCATTGTGAGGCAGGACTCACTCATGGAGGGAGGAAGAATGAGGAAGCGACGATCATCTGGTGCCGAGACAGGTGAGACAGTATTCGACTCTAGGGCGGAAATGCAGGTGCTGGTGCGAGATATATGCCCTGCATGCGTATTCAGCAAGGTAAACACACCAAGGAGTCGACCTGCGCACTCACCCACTTGGCTGATTCAACACTAACCACCCCATCGTTCGGACCCTCCTTCTCCAAGATGATACTATGCGGCCATTTCCATGTATCAATAAGCCCCGGTTCATAGCATGCACCCCAGCTAAAATAACGAACACCCTCAACGTCAGGTGTCTCCTCGTTGAACTGGCGCATGCTTTCTAGGGTAAGACATTCAAATGCCTTTCCATCGCCGCCACCATTTGATAGGAGCTCAAGTAGCACGAGGACGGAGGGTAGATGCTGCGAGGCGAGCGACATGAAGTGATCCGCGAAGGATGTGGAGTAGCAATCGTGGTAATGCTTATCACGGAAAACTTGCGTTGGGTGAGGTGCGTTGTAAGGTAACGACAATCGAGGCCGCCCTGCAATATATCAATAAGATTGACCTTCCGCCTCGTTGCTTGGCTTACCATGCTGTGTCCTATGAGATGGACAGCTCGGCCGGGATAAACTTCTAAGATCTTTTTTTCGAGAACTTTTGCGCGCTCTACAGGAGAACTAGTTGCAGGTATTCGCGTGTTAAGGACTTCGCAACCATTTGCCTCCAATGCTTCCTTGATACCACGCCAATGTGCAACTTGTAAGGGTGCAAGGGATGGTCCAACAGTTACGGTGTCAAAACCAAGAAGCCCATGGCAGAACACAACGGGGGCACTTGGTGAACGATCTACACGCAAGCGGTTAGCTAAGCTCGAAGGGTGGACTACAAACATACACTTCTGATGGATTTTATTCAGCGACGAAGCCTGATCTTCCTCATTGAGTAGTTTATCCACGTTGTCCTTACTTCCCGAGTCTGAATCACTCTGGAACCACCATTTGCTTGAAATAGGAAAAGGCGCAATCTGTGGTGCAGTAGATGCATGAATTGAACGCAGTGTGTTGATGGACGAATGTATGGGTAGGGAGTGATTTAGCGATATACATGGCTCATCGATGTGAGCTGCAGGATCTGCAGAGGATAAGGGCAGCCCATTTTGAATGTATGGAGGAATGGAAAACACAGATGCTGACGGGAGAGTAGATAGCAAGTTACTGAGCAATGGAGGTGGCCGACTGAGCAGGCGAGCAGGCGAAAAACATGGAGGCAGTCGTGCACGCGGGGGCACTGTTGGAAGAATGCTGTCACTCAACGCCTCGTTTAGTAACGACAGTCCCGGAGATGGCGGACGCGACGGTGATGGCGAGCCATCTGGGGTTGATGCTGAACTGGATGATATATCTCGGGCAGACGATGATAATGGCTACCGCACAACAGGTACTGACTGTTTTTTTTATTAATACTAGTAGACATAGAGAGCGAGTGCTGGAGTGCCCATGAAGGAGTGGCAGACGCTGGAGAAGCGCTGAACGACCTGCCGTGAACCCCACGTGCAGCCCTGCCATTGGCCTTCGTCATTGCAGCAGGCACTGACCAAGTACCCCACATTCCAGACCAACTTGCAGGTATTTCCTCGTCGTTTCGACTGTTGGTTGGATGTTCGAAGCGGGAATTTAGCGTCTTGAGAGTGGAGCTCACTGTGGTCGATGGCGACGAAGATAAGTCATACATGCTCCACGAGTCGTACTGCTTTGCAGGGGTTGAACTTGAAATCATAATTCGAAGTGACTGTGCTGGCCACTGGCAAACGATAAAAAGGTCGTGGAATACCGTGAGTGACTCCGAGTCGGACTCAATCTCCGCGAACACGCGCTGCGCGAATCAGGTTTGCGAGGCTGAGCGGTGTTGAGGGTGAGTCTTGATGATGATAGGCTAGGTTTTTCTGGGTCTTCGAAGAGGTCGTGGCTCCATTGAGCGTCTGGGTCGCCTTTGGGGGTGCAGTTTGGGTGGGTCTGTGAAGACAATGATTGGAGTGGGGTGGGCGGGCGTGGGCGTGATGAACAAAACAGAATGTGTGCGAGAGAGCCTGAGGTTACTCTTTTATTTTAGTCAAGAGTCGAGGGAAAGGTGTACGCACGTATGGGGATGAGCGACTGCCTGATTTTGTGCGGATGGGCTCTTTTCCTTCCCTGCACTTTGTCGTAACGGTCGTCGAGTATCTTCTGATCATAGTACGCCCAATGAATACTCGAAATGCGCTTCTTCTGTTCATACATTGTCAGTCATGAACATGCAACAATCATTCGACTCACCCTCTCCTGATAATTCTTGATCAATCTAGCTATATGTACAAACACCTCCTCCACATTGCGTCCGTTCTGGAGCGATACCTGCATGAACGCTAATTTAATTTCCTCTGCGAGTTTGTTTCCCTCTTTCATCCCATCTGTCAGCCATCAAGTTCTTGTGCGAGATATGAAAGCTGCACGTTTTGCTGAAGGTGCCACAGAAGAGTTGAGTAAACCTCTATATCGCCCAACCGATAAGGCTCCAAAGCTCGAGCTGCCCTGAACGCTCGCTCTGCCTATAACACAGCAGGGTTAGCAATATTTAAGATGGGTTTTAATGTTATCCGGAATGCAAAAAACATTTTTGAAATTTAATTTAATGTATATATGGATACATAACTTCAAATCTTGTCAGTGTTTTGTGCACAGTCCAAAATATGAAAATTTGGCAGCTATTTTTGCACTGGCCATACGTCATCGAAAATAAGAAATATTGTCAGATTTTGAGCGTGCGCTTGAATTTAAAGTTTTATTATGACATTTAATTTCGGACAATATCTTGAAGTCTGGTCCATGGTCACTTTGTTAAGTTGCGTCAAACAATTAGACCTTGCCGAAAATTTCTAGTTTGCTGCACATCAAAATGCGAAGACAAAACTTGAAGTTTCGTCGTCAGATTAAATATATCGCCCAATCATCGCCTGCACACGAGTAGAATTCATGAACCTACAGTCTAATAGTACATCTGAGATATTCTAATGGTACATCTAAAAACTTGTGTTCTAATCAGTACAATGGATCTACGAGGGTATATGTGAGGGTATCTGTTGATGAAACTTGAATCGAGCACAACACAGTCATGTCCAACAGCACTAAACCACGTCTAATCGTCTATGAATGCTGAGAGGACATCAGAGGTGCACATTAAACAATAAAAAAGATAACTTACCAGTTGCTTTGGTAGCGAGAAAGTCAGAACATGCGGCGTCAAGATTCTTCTTGAACTTCTTTGTCGCTCCATTGAATTTGAGTCCATGTTTCCAATGCGTATTGTTCACCGGACCGTTGTTGTCGGATGAATCGTGGCGACGAGAAACACCTTGTCGGATGTTTTCAAGGCGAGTCTGGAACCAGCTTTCACATCGCTCAGACCAGAACCCCACATCCAACCCTGACCCAGCCCAAGCCAGAGGCCTAGGCCACCAAGACAACTTCTCTATGCATCCGTTATCTAATAATTTTGATATGAGCACACAGTAGGAACGTGAATATAGGGAAACTTACTTGTGTATACATAATACGTTCCACAAATGAAATTGACCTCCTCCTCTGATAAGTTGTCGTCAAAGTGAGTGATGTCGTTGATGGTGAGCATTTGTCCGAATGGGACAGCATCCCATGAAAGGCCAATCAGGGCCGAGGGGAGGGAATCGAAACCAAGACTGTGTAGTGCTAGCCGCCATAAGATTCCGCCGCGAAGCAGAGCAGCTCATGCACGAGCTTCATTCATGAACTCGTGGCGATACTGCTCATATGCGATATAATCAGCATAAACAGCCTTGAAGGGGGGCCTGAAGTATCCGAGCGAGAATGTACGAAGTTCGCTGAGCGGGCGCCTAGCCTCGGGAGCAACTGCCATGGGCTGCAACGTCTTGAACGCAATGCCTTTTTGCAGGAGCTTGTGAGCAATGGTCAAGATATCGGACCCCCAGTCACGATGGAGGCACATCACAGCTGTAGCAGCATCAGGCACCATGAGTTTCCATGGGAGGAGACTCCTTGATTGACTGGGCTGGATTACATAGTGTCGATCGTGGCCGGGGATATCGACATAGGAAACTCGAATGAACACATTTGACGTCGACAAAGGAGTCCCGGGCGCCAGGTCCCAGTGATCAGCCGGGATCTCAGACAGCTGAGATGTTGGGAGGGTGACAAGGTAACCCACGAAGCATGTAATCACATGCTGCTGTACATCTGAAATCGAGCCGACATCCTTGCCCGAATCCCCGACAATGTTGCAGATGTGGCTAAACTTCTGCTTCTCGACCCAACTTTCAAATGGAGTGCTACTGCTGGGTCTGGTGGACCCACCATTGGATCTGACGGCTCCACCATGGGTGCTGGCGCTGCCATTCTGCACATCTCTGGTGGTTCCGCTGTTGGGTCTGGCAGTTCCACCAATGGCTCTAGTGCTTGATGCTGTCAGGTGGAAGCCGAGGTGAAATCGTAAGTGAGTGATGAAGTGTTCGATACCCTCGGTGTAATCGGACGAGGCTGCGACCTCATGACGTCCGAAGTAAGTGCGAATATCCTGCAAGAAGCTGGATAACGATGGAGGTGCGGGGGGAGGCGGTGGTACGGGATCAGGGACGGGGGCCAAGAAATCGAACTGGTCTTCTTCCCAGTCGCTGTCGGGGGTGCTGGTGGGATCCAGCTGATCACACAAGTCCCACTCATTTTGGAATGAGTTGTACAGCCTGGTAGAGTTGCTGTAGTTCCCCCAAGTGTCTGGTACCTCAGCCTTCGTGAGGTGGATGCGTAGTAGAAAACCCCCAAACTCGTCTTGAGGTTGCCATTCGAATACTGTAGCCGTGCTGGACTTTCCAGGAATGCTGTGATTCTTCGCT
>JRHT02000294.1:0-21652 GCA_011800875.2 Suillus brevipes Sb2 | reverse complement strand
TATAGCCAAGGGTAGGTGGTTGCAGTCAAGGTAAAGGAGGAAGATGACACTGAGAACGGAGGACTTCAATTGTTTTCGACTCTAATGGGCAATGCCTTTTCCTGACCTTCTGAACTGCTGTGGTAGCGACTTCCTTTCGGATGCTAGCCATTTCTAATCTATGGTTGTCAAATACATGTACAATCAGGTGATCTGCCCAGATTGTACACCTGCATCTATCACATACAAAAAGCTGCAGTTCCGGTTGGAATCTAGTCATGAGAGATAACACCTTGAATTCCTCAACATCGGTGAGAAGCAAATTGGATCATTATTAACTAGGTGGACTCCGATGGCATTTACCGAAGGAGCAGAGTCACTCATGGAAGAGCCTTTCAGCATAGTCTGTTGCTGTTTAGGGGATAATGTGGAAGAAACCGCAGATGTTGAAGGGTTAACTTTTTCCAGGCTGGGGAAAGTGTCTGACCTCACAGGGTTTGACGGAGAATGAAGTCCCCTGACTACCGGAATGCCCTCAGGCTGCAGGAGGTGGCCAAACGATAGTGGAGGGCCAGTATCTGTCTGAAAGTCTGTAAGCTCTTGCATATTTGGCGGAGAATGAGGTCTAGGATCTGGAGTATTCTGACAGTTGTGTGATGGATTAGGCGGCAGTGCTAGGGGAGTGCGGATTGGAGAGCTTTCAACTAGCGGTGACACATTGACTAGATTACCCATTTTGACAGGTTGCGTGCTGACAGGTGTCTTTGGGGGTGTCTGACTGGAGGAAGGAACTACGACATTCTGAGTCAGGGACAGCAAATGTTTTAGGGCAGCCTCAAAAAATATTTCTTCTAAACCTTAGACATGCAAGTTGTCTCACTCTATTAGATATCATATCTCTCTATAATTTAAATTTCTTAAAACTCCTTCTTCTTCTATCCCAGATTTTTCTAACACTACTTTCATACTTACTCATTTTGTAATCCAAATACTCAACTCTACCACCTTCTAAGTACTGTGTTTTACTTCTGGATGTTGGAAGACATACTAATATCTAGAACTTGTTTGGATCATTAGTTACTTGTGCTCCTTAGGATGACTGTATTTCACTTAATGTGAGTAAATTTTTTTATATTATATTCATACTAATTTTGATCCAAAGGTTAAGCAGGATCAAGTAGACGAACCTAACTATATGCACCCTTACAATAATTTGTATCTGCAATGCATGTCATTCCATTCTAAAGTATATGACTGGTGATAGTGTAATATTGACCAAGTGATTAATGTTAACATTGGTAGAATCTAGGTTGGAGATATTAGCTTTAATGATACGACTATTCAAGAGTTGTGGGATAACCACAAGGCTGTTGTAACCAACCCTACTATGTAACAAGGTGAGGTTTTCTATAGATGGGCTGACATAGGTAAAATAGTGTCTCTGTTAGATTCCAATTGGTTAAGAGTGGCCATCGTAGTGATGGGTATACTATATAGCCCCTTCTTTGTGGTGTGATTCTGAAGACCTTTTTACGCTATATTTTGTTATATAAGTGTATGTATATCTAATTTTTCTTGGACCTGTTTTCAGATACTCACCGTTATTTAGTATGCTAATGTACTTTTTCAAAGTGTGAAGTATGCCAATCCTCATTTAGCAAAAATATCAAGGAGAAGAGTGCAGCTGCTAAAATGAATTGTCTTGGTACTGGTAGTGCTAATATTTTAATTTCTCTAACTATCTTAGTTCTCAGCACTTTAATCGTGATGCTTCCTGATCCATACATTTTCAATTAGAGAAGACAGGGGCTACTGGTGAGTGAAACTTTTGTTATACTAAATAGAGCATATATATTCAGACTCAAGCTAATACAGTTTGGTGAGTCTGGTATTTTATGTATCTCATTTATACTAAATAATCATAGGTGATTTGATTCTAGCCACCTTCATGACAACATGCAAAGTGTCTCCATGGAAGTGCCTTATCTATAGGGAACTATCTTACTATTAGAGAGAACAATAGATACTGGGCTCATGCAATTGCAGAAATGTGCACACGAGTTGCACAAAGGAGATAGTGGTAGGAAGATGTTTTATAGAAATATCAACCTCTAAAGCTTACATGGTGTATTCCTCTCTTACTGAGGCGATTTTAAGTGGCTATGGCTACCATTTCTAGCACATGGGCCATCAATCGTGATACAGCCTGATGAAGGCCATTAAACACCATCACCACTGGTGGAACTCCTATCAAGTCAAGAGGCCAGCAGATCGGACTCAACCTCACCAACAACTGAGGTCTACATATCATTCAGCAACTCACCTGCAAAGACCTTCCACAGAAAAGTGAAGTCTCAATACAAGTTCCATTGAGGCACATTCTCCCCGACATCGCAGAAAACTACTGGATCTCAGATGTCCTGACTCCGTAGAGCTGATCACGTATGACACTACCAGCTTTGCAGGCCACAACCAGAATATTACACTCATGAAAAATACGACCAACTGCACGACCATCACCCTCATCTCACGAATGCTGATGGTTCATCCAAACAGTGCAGTTCTCTATCGACCTTTGCCACGAACTCCCTCGGAAACGTGCAAAATAAGATATCTCTGATGACCAGCGTGACAATGCCCTCTAATGCTGACCAGAAATCCGAATCCTCACCGGCAATATTCCTCGAAAGAACACCTCTTATCGCTCCTGTGGAACCAAGACTGACCTGCGGCGGGACGAGCACACACCACAAATCCTAACTGCACAGGCTCAGCTGCCGATAACCACAATCTGAACAAGGTGGAACGATGGCACGGGAAATTGGTGCCAACTACCTTGAGTGCTCAGCTGTTAAGAACGAAACTGGTCTGCAAAACATCCTCAACCATGCAATGCGACAGAGGAAGAAGGGGCGCTGGGGAAAGATGGTCAAGTTTCAACGACGGTGTATGATCTCTGCTGTAGAAAAAACGATGGAAAATAACTAGCTCACTTGCATACTCATTGAATACCATGGACATAGGACTGGTATACGCTACTGCATTTCTAACTATAAATTATGATAAAAACAATCACGCACGACAATCTGCAACATTACAGAGAACCTCCCGGTATTCAAATTATCATATGAGTTCCATTTCTACGAGACCAGTAAGCTACGATACCCATTACTCAAGACAATCACTTGACGCAACAGGCACATTCGATCTTGACCCAATGTGTGTGTGTTCAAACCAAATATCTGAATGCATTCTAAAAGATTGCTACCTTGATCCAAATGTTATCTGGCAGTCTCCTTTAGAGAATCTCTAATACCACACTAGGAAAAGTTGATCAACATCACTATTCACTTACAGCCTGAAATCCAGTCAGGGCTCTCGCTCAATGCGACCAACAACTTAGGATGGCCACACCTGACTACGTACACAAAAGTACACCTACAATGCCCGCACAAACATATAGTACATGATGCACTTTAACTGTTTCTTTCCAACATCCATCGACGTCAATGCAGCTACCTGCATAGCTGCGATAACGAAGATACGGTCCTGATCCGTGCATTAGACCATCATGAAAACGTCATCAGAAGGTAAGACATACTGCAAATGAGCGCTCCCAGGACTCATTCTATGGACTGAACCGATGCTACCAGGACTACAGTCGTTTACATGGATCAATCGATAGCGACATGAAAGCAGGGCTAAACCTAAGATCATTTCTAAATTAAGAATTGCGCAAAAATCATATACACAGGTCTCACTCAGCCAGCTTGAAGCTTACATTCCCACAGTGATGAATAAGCCGGACCGAGTTTTGATTACATAAGCAGCGTGACCTATGAGTATCGGCATAACAAACCCAACAATCAGAGACGACTTTAGCAGACGAAAGCCAAACCTGCGACAACACTTAGTAGTGAATGTTGCCAGTACCAGACTATGATAGGCTTGTTGAAGGAATTTTTGGGAAGATTGAGCAAATGGCCTGCAGCAGCGGTCCCTCAATCTCTTTGCACATCGAAGGATGGTAGGATGTAGAGTTACTGGATAACCATGGCTCAGTGTATCGTAGCCTTCTGCTTCATTGTCCTGGTCTTCTCTGCACAATATATCTCCTGCATACTGGAGATAATTGTTATCATTGGTGTCAGCAAAATCCCAGCCATCCCAGCAGCAAATCTTACCATGTTATACCAATCGTTAGTTTCATTCTCATTCTTACCATCACCCCATTCATCCAGGTCTTCATCATCACTAGATGCACTCCTCCCCACTCTTCCCATCACTCTCACCCCTGCCCTTGCTCTCGCCCCTGCAGAAGGTTTGTAATACCATCATGACAAGGCGATCACAGATGAGACTGTATGTAGCTACTGACTCTTTCTCCTGCAGAATTTGAAACAGTCAGCTACCAATATGTGAGTGGATTGTAGGATATGAAATGAATACAGAAACTCACTAGCAAGTGTGCCAGGAGGTCAGTGCTTCCAAAAGCCTGGGGTCTACATGGGAGACCAAGCAAATAGATGAAAAATGACTCTTTCCCAGACTTTTTGTGTGAGCCATCCAAGAAGCATCGCCTTCCTAAGCATTTGCTTCTAATACCCTTCTTAATACAGTCATAGAATAACCTTTCATGGTGTCCAACCAGCCAGTATTCACTAGAAATGGAGAGAGATCGCTAGGGCCCAAACCATTAATTGTATGAGCATCAATGATAGCACCATTCATGTATTTAGCTGGAAGTGATGAATATAAGGCAGTGAATAGATCATTGGGACTGGCGTTTTCTAGAACTGGTGTCATGCATGGTATGTGAATGATACCATACCTGTCATATTTGTATTGCCCAGTATTGCCTCGTATCCAGTTACACGAGTCTTGTATTATCTTACGTGTATTTGTATCGCTTCGTATTCAGTCTTCCAGTTCTCGTATTTTCCTTTACCTTGTATTTTTAGTGATTATGTGATCTTCTGTGTTTGTTTATCTTTGTTTGTCCTTTGTTCAGCCACTCTTCTGTTTATTTTTATTTGGGCTTCATTTTTTATTTGTTTATTTCTATTTGGCATCATTTCAGCCACAAGATTATGTCAGAACGTCATGTGACTAATAGATCTTCTGGTTTATGATTGTATTTGTTTAGCCATGCGTGGTCACTATTGATAAATGATTCATAAAAGGAACTATGACTCATATTGACTCATACTGACTCATGCAGGTGGCATGTGACTTACTACAATTAGTATATTTGTTATTTGATATGTAATGTAGATTACTAAGAGCAGATTGGATCTCACCACATTTGGAATTGCTGGTGATATAATCATGCTTATGTAAGGGGATTCAAAATGTATATAAGGACCCCATTTTTGCTGCCAAAATATAACTTCCCACTTTGCTGAGATTCAAATCCAAGCGTGATTACCTAAGAATCCAAAGTGCAGGCAACCAGTGCCTTGAAGTAAGTTTAAGTGTTACCATATTTAGTTGTACATGCCCACAGGGGTTGATTGTATTAACTATTGTATTTGATATTGAAGTCATACTCGTCACCATCCTAGTGTTAATTTGTTTAAAGAATCTGTTGATACAGAAGAGTTGACTTTCACTACTCAACCACAAAGTTATACACTACCTTACAGGGGTTGACTGTATAACTAATGTATCACCACCAAGAGTTGCCTATCGCTAATCCAAAGCTACACAACTAACGCATAAGTATCAGTACCAAGTTGTAACTGTGCCTTTACAACTATCGTATTTATTTCAGAACTAAGTCCTATGTATCACTACTAACTGTTGTACCCCGCTATTGTCATACAACCTTTGAACAAACCCTCAGTCTAGCTTTACAAATATCAAGTACAACTCTCTCTTTCACAGGAAAGTGAGATATGAACCTCAGGAGAACACAACTAAGTTGAAACAGACTTTCATAGGTTGAAACATGACCTACTAGGGTGAAACATACTTATCGAATTAACCAGAACACAGACCCAATTCTATTCGAATTCTACCCAGTGCTGTTGATTCAGACGAGAAGAGGACAACAAACTACATCCTCCCAAGAACTCACCACATTATCTACCACGAAATAGAAAGTTGTAGACCATGTACTTAAGGACTGGCAAGAAGTCTTCCGCATATAATAGTGTTGTCATTATACGCAAATTTATATAAGGCCCTTAAGTAACAGGAGTGTGGGCAGCAGAGATTTGGTTCATGTTCAGTCAGCCATGGCAGGGGCGGTAAATGTCTGTTTGGTAAGGCTGGGGGTGGGTCATAAGATGCTATAGGTTGAAATCTGTCCCTGGCCTGCCTCACAGCAGCCTCGATGGCTTGCTTCTTGAAAGAAAACTTGGCAGGAAGTTCTTGTGATTATTCCAGAGGTGTCCTACAACATGATCTGAAAAAATGGCACACCGGCAGTGACTGCAGATCATAAGTTTGAGATTGGGTTGGAATTTGATCATCAGCAGCAATTCGTCGCATTCCTTGGTATCAACCGTCCGATAGAGAGGGTCTGCAGCTGGTAGTGGGGCTGACGCTTCTAAGTCTCTATCACCGCGGGAGGAAAGCTGGCTGTCCACAACACCATCTGAGAGTCAGTACCAGTGTGAGTAGACTTGGAGGAATGACTTACCCTCAGAATTGGGCATGTGAGCCACATGAAACACCTGAATCTCCTCCTCTGGTGATGCTAGACAGGTATCTGAGGGATGGGCAGCTGCTGGATCTGTGTCGCCAGATTCATCTTTCAGTGTTCAAATGGAGGATTCACAGTCTGGAATCATCTCATTTGATGTCTCCACAGACAGGCTCCTGTAAAGTGGTGGCTGCGGAGGAGAGCTACCAGACAGAACCGGCTGTTCCTCACCGTGTCCTATATCCGAGCTCCCCCTATTACTGGCGCAATCACGGGATGGAGCATTGGCTACAGCCTGTGAGATGATCAAAAAAGTAGTTTTGATGTACATGCCTAGGTCTGGCGGGGATAGGGAGGCGGCCTGCTGATAAACACTGCTGGGAGTTGCACCTATCTCAGGTTCGCGACAATAACCAGAGTGACAGTGATCACAAACCCTCTATAATATTATCTGTTTTCGCAGTTGTGCTGAATTACCTCGATCTTCAGGAGAGAATGTGCATTACAAGTGTGTGCAATTGATGGTATTAAAAATGGAAGGTACTATTAATTAATTAATTAATTAATACTGGCTAGCACGAGGTGTGAACTACTCTGAATCGAACTGAGCATCATCCAGTCACGCCCTCTGCATTGTGAGAGCGTTTACAGACATCTTGGCCCTTGCTGCGTCGCTGAGTTCAGCATGCTGACTTGTTCCAAAGACTTTTCTAATAAAAGGAGGGTTAGTTGACGGCTTTTGGATGTAATTCAATATACCTCGTCCACCACACCAGGAGCTGTTCAACATTGTGCCACGCTACTCGACCTGGTGGGTGTTCAAAGAAATCTACAATGTTGGACCAGAATTATATGTAATCAAAATTGCCATCAACTGACTGCCATGAGGTCACTGATGACAGAGCAAATCGCAACTGCACGTGGTATGTTAGTGCTCGGTAAGGACATGAAAAATATGCCACTGACTTGACACGATACATACACAGTCAAGTGGGCTGAGACTTTGTGGATCTTGATAATTTGTGCCACATGTGTTTTGACTTTCTTCCCAGAAAATTCTTTTTTGTGGAGAAAGGGGATGTAAAGATTGCTTTGAAGGCCTAAAAGAAATGAGCTTTTTGTAGAACTATTGATGTATAGTGAACCTGAATTAGCAACTTGCTTTTGAACAGACCCTCTTCAAGATTGTTCTGATCGGCAGTATATCCTGCATATAGAAACGCTGGCCATGACATCTCTGTCACGACATAGCCATCCATGTGGTCCCTAATTCCAGCCCTGACACTAGCAAACAGTTAGTGTCTAAAGAGATCCTGAGCGGAATTACTTACATTGGGTCATTCCAGTCTGGCTCTGTTGGGCAGAGTAGTTTGCTGCACGTGTTGTTAGTGAATCCACGGCAAAATTTATCTTCAGGATCGACTGGAGGATTTGATTTGAGCTTGCAGTTGACCCAATCAGGGACAAGGCACTTGAGCTTCAAGGTATCGTCTCCTCAAGTGCTGTCGGCACCCTGTCTAAGCTGAATAAAGATTCATCACAAGGTGAATCATTGATACTGGTGAAGCTCACCTTTTTCAACATGGTAAAATAATTATTGTGCTCCATGTTCAAAGCTTTTTGGTGAAACCATGGTAGGGCGTTGTTAAGGGCTATGTACCCAGATTGGAGATGATTTTGACTGTAAATGAATAGGTGAGCAACTCTTGTGAGGTAATGGCAAAATACTGACTCTACAGTATTGTCGTTGTCGTCATTGCACCACCTGTCGTTCTCACCTATCAATTCCTCAATGCTGTCAAATAATGTAATGGTCTGTCTGATAGCTCGTCCTTGTGACATGATGTAATTGACCTCCCTGGCAATAGTAAGTGTATCGCCTACTATGAAAGCATTCATATCTTCTTTTGATTGTCTGCCCCAGTTCAAGCACTTGCAACTTCTCTCCAAATCAGTGATTTTCCGCTTCTGTCGAGCAGAATCGGACATAGGCACTGCAACTGTGGACGGTGCTGAAGTAGTCTGGGACATGAGGTTCAAAATGGCTTGGGAGGGGGAAAGAGAAATAAGGGAGATCATAGGATAGGTTGGAGTTCATAACACCCATCCAGGATTGATCAGCAAATAAGGCTGCAAAGAACATAACATGCCTAGAATGAGAAGCTCTACATAAGTAATGTCAGTAGCTCTGGAGATCAGAGGTAGAGCGCGGGTAGGATCTAGCGGGACAAGTACAATCTCAATCTCTTGAAAGGAACTCTTATTAATGGTGCGTCTATCTAGCGGGACAAGTACACTACTAACAGTTAGACTTGTTACATACAGGTGACGGTTCGTACTTACATCTCAGTCTCTTGAAAGGAACTGAGATGTTTGGGCGCCTCAAGGGGCCCTTTTCACATATTACAGTGACCTATCTCCGTTTTATACGAGTGAATGGACGTGCATAATATCCCATATGATACGGGCCAGTGGACCATGGGCCCATGGTAGAAATATCCTCGACTATGACAGATGGGCCAGGAAGAATATTATTCCCGATGAAGGCGGGTGGGCCCATATGTAGAGTAGATGAGTGGGCTGATGGACATGAATATTGTATAGATGGATGGGCCGAGATAGTTGGATATAATGTAGATGGGTATACATAGGTAGATGTGTATCAGATAGACGGGTATGGCAAGGGTACTTGTTATCACAAACACAGGTGGGCCGAGACTCACAATAAATTAGATGGGTGGGCCAAGGGTGGTATATAATATAGACGGGTGGGCCCTGGTGTATGATAATTGTAGACATGATGGAGCAGAGGTAAGTGTACCGAGTTCTGAGACCCGGGTTATACAATATATTATATTAGACGGTGGGTCGAGGGTGGTATGTATATAATATAGACAGGTGGACACAGGTGAGTGTTGCCCTACAAGACACCAAGTTCCGACTACTGAAATTTGAGTGAAGCATACCAAGTTCTGAGTTCCGAGACCCAGGTCTCAGCAAACAAATATGTGATATCATTGAGTTCTGAGTGCCGAGTGCCGAAGCCAGAAACCCGAAGATATGTATGGAACATGTCCATTTCTTACTCATTGCACATATCACTGAGTTTCGAGTGCCGAAACTCGAAACCCAGTGTGCATCATGTCCATTGTACAATTGTATTACACAAGTCATTGAGTTCTGAGTTCCGAGTTCCGAAACCCAAAGCCTGAGACCCGAAAATATGTATGAAACATGTCCATTTTTCACTTGTTGCACAAATCACTGAGTTTCAAGTGCTGAAACCCGAAACTCGAAACCCGGCGTGCAAAATGTTCATTGTTCATTAACATTACATCAGGAAAAACTGTTCTGCTCTATAGAGCTATATAGATGGGGGTCCAAAAAGGCCCAACTATAACAGCTTTTTTAGCTATTATAGCTCTATATAGAGCTCTATAGCGCCAGCCTTTTTCATCCACATCTTTAACAACTTTAATAGCTATAACAGCTATTTTTGAACTCATTTTTCAAGAGTATGTTGTAACCTTATGCACAAGAGTCTATCCATACTCTGGTAGTATCAATAGGTTAAAATCCCAGTAAGAGATCGGGACGGTGGGAATTTTTTCGATGAAAACCAAAGTTGTAGCCCTCGTCAAGGAGAGTCTATCCATAGTCTCATGACATCAATAGGTTAAGATCTTAATGAGTTATAAGCAAAATACTCGAAACTGAAGGGTTCAAGAAAGTAACTTGACCGTGGGAATTTTTCGATGAATACCAAAGTTGTAAGATAGACTGCTGTCATACTTCGCTTGATCATGTGATCAAATCGTGACATTTTCGTGATAAAAGTGCCAGAATTGCATCTTGACCTTCAAATTGCCTTTGTTCGCAAAATTAAAACCAGAGAAAGTTGGCTAGAGTACATCCCCAGAGGACCTAGGTTTCAGAATTGGAATATAGCTTAAACTGGGAGTAGAGATAGCTTTTTCGTACTCGGAACATAATGCATCGTGCTTTGTCAGCCACTCAATGATCCGCTTCAGCTGAGCCAACAACGGAACTACACTATCTCTCCACTATGCCAAAATGAAAATTGTTCAAGGTTGCAAACCTCGGAAGTCGGGCAAAGTCACTCGGACACTCAGGAAACAAAGAAAATGTAAGAACTTGAAACCTTATAATTTACAGTAGCCTACAGAAATACTAAGACAATGGCCACAGGAAGTCCCAATGACAATCAATGTGTCCGAGTCAAAGACTGAATGGGAGCAAGCTGTGGGCTTCGAAGAAGTACAGAGGCCATCGAGTGCTGCCAGGATTGCTGGTGTAATAGCCACTTCGAATCCGATAGTGTGATTGTGAGCAAAATGAAACATCCAATTTTCCTGCAAAAGAGACGGGAATCATACCTTTACATAATGTTACCGCGGAGGCCCTTGAACCAGAACCACCACCATGGTCGGTGTTTTCCCACGCTTTTTCGCGGGCAAGGTCGAGTGTCGCTCACTCACAGTATACCACTGGCCCACCAATATACTTGCTTCCAATAAAGAACGTACCAGACAACATGAAACTCAACACACGAGCTAGCTAACAGGCTAAAAACCCCACCACAAACACCACGACCAATAAGTCTGTCCAACCCCCCACCCCACCTCCAATTAAATACCTTCACCTGAAACAACCGAGTCCACACACCCGAAACCCAAAAAGAAACATAAGATAACACGACATCCCTAACACATGAGCCTTCACGACTAACCCGACAAACACTTAAATGAAGTACAGCTAATAAAGCTATGCACGCACGTAAAACAAACTCACACAACAGATAACGCTTACCCCTTCACACAGTAAATGAACACCCTAAATACCAATCAACCCAATCAACGCACCAGCAACAAACCTCACCTCATACACTACCTCCATTCCCCATGAGGCACTCCTCACCAGCTTCACAATCGCCGCTACCTGAAATCCATCTGAGCTTGAATCCGAACCATAAGACATGCCCCTACGAAGCTAGGATCCCCTCGCCCCAGATAGAGATGAAGGATAAAGAACTCACTCTCATAAAATCTCACTCCCAAACCTCCCGCCCCTACCCACCCTCCTCACGCCCTCCATCCCTATCCATCCGCACTGGGCCACAGTACTTCCCCCCTGACATTCTCCAACAAGACGACGAAATGGCACCGCCCCCTCCTAACCAATATGACACCACCCCCTCCCCTAGATCATCCGTATCCACTCCAGACACTCCTACCCCCGCATCACGTGTCATCCAAGGAAGGTCGCCAATCGCAGACGCTACCCAAACTGAAAGCGTCAATGAAACGTCTACCCAAAGAGAATCCACCCCAGCACCGAAGAGTGATCTCGCGGACTCAATCCATGCTCCCCAAAACACACCAGACGACCAAGAAATGAATGCTCCCCACACCCCTGACACCCTCAACCACGCCCATACACCGGAAGAAGAAGCAATCCTTGCTCACCTTGCGCTAGCAGAGACCAATAGATCCATTGTGCGGCAAGACGGCCCCAACCACCGTAACACCCTCCCACAATTCACCCCTACTCCCATTGGCGGCTTCCCCAAGACACACATGTCTCATTCAGCGCAGATCTTCGACCACGTAGACAACAGGGTACTCCTCGCGTGGTTCCAAGTCAACCACCCCAAATTCATGGTCAGAATCTTTGATCACACGGGCAGAGAAGTTTTTGAGAACTCGGCCATCCTTGCTGAACGCATTCGCTCAAACATCGCTATCGTCGCTAACTTCGTACACCAAGGCGCCCCCCCAGTCAGAGTCTCACCCCCCCAACCGCAAGGCGGAAGAGAATCCAAAGACTTCCCCACGGGTTTCCTAATCCACAACATCTCCGAAGAAACGAGAAACACCATCATCTCTCAACGCATCTGGTCCGCCGCTGATATAACCTTCGAAGCCCTACCTTTCGGCTGCAGCCAACCCCCCACTCTCCTTTTCTGCTTATCCGGCTTCACCACCTCCAACGCCGACGTTGTCAGACAAACTGTCGCGGAGGTATGGGCATACCATGAGAACCACGCACGCATCAACGATATCTTCTCCGAAAGTGAAATTAAGGACGAAGAACAGGTTTACAAAGCCACCAGAGACCTTATTAGATCCATCCATGTAGAGATCCTTGACTTCAAAATCACGGGCGGACTCTCAGTCCCCAGATTTAACATTTTCGCTGTGAGCCCTTCAAACAACGCGAAAACCTGGACAGATCTCCGCGGCTTCCTTCACCTTCTTGACTATCCAACCGGCCTCGACGGCTGTGGGGTAGCAATCGCGCTCTCGCCTTGCACCATCTGCCACTCTCTTGCTCACCCCAGAGGCCTATGCCCCTTCCCAAACACCCACCTATGGAATGGTCCAAGGGTAGGAAACAGAACTACGGTACTCACTTCGCGTCAAGGCAGAGCGAGAGGCGGCAGAACTGGGCGCCCTACATAATCTCCCAAACCATCATCCTTAACCCACATATGCACATATCCCACCACCCTATACATACACTCATCTCGCACCACAGAACCATCTACTCCCCACTCCATTAGCTAAAACCATCCATTCCATACCTCTCGTCTCAAGTTACCTACCACTACTGTGCATACAAACACCCTCCCTGACAATACAGTCCTTCCTGGTCCATAAACCCCCACATAAGAACAAACACTCGACGTCTCCGACGAAGGCCCGAACCTTTGATAAAGTGAGACGCCGACAAGTAATAAGCCGAAATGAAGGAGACGCATCTCGGTACCACATGACAATGGCCCAAATATACTGACTGTGCAAACGGGACAGGAAAGCCAGCGTCGCCTCAACAAAGCATGGCGCATGCCAGACCACGGAAACCTATTTAGGTTTGAATGAGCCGTGCCGAGAGGCTGAAGGACACACAAGTAGTCAACGCGGAAGTTCTGGGCTCTCTCGTTGTTCGAAAATGTGTACATAGTTCCCCGTATAGCTGGGATATGCTATCACTGACTTATTTATTGTCGTAAAATAAGTAAAGTACTACCGACAACTGAAATCCAACAACTCCCCCCCCCTCCCCACGGTTCGTCTCTCGGTCTTGGTTCCAGCCTCCCCAGAAGCAGAGGGGGGCTGCTTCCCATCGCCGAAGGCCCCCCCAATGACGCATCTAGGGAGTTCGGCAGCGTAGTACTCCCTGACCCTCACCAGGGTAATATAAACCACGCATACACCAATGCAAAGAAAAAATCACGCGCGAACATGACCTTAGGTACCTTAAACGTAAGAGGTAAAACCACGAGCCTACTAGGCCCAGGCCAAACATCAAAGTGGCCGTCAATCAATAACCTAATACGAGAGGAAAAAATCAGTATCTTATGTATACAAGAATCCCACCTCACCCCCGAAAGCATGCTTCAAATAGAAGCTCTATTCTCGAGACGCCTCAAAGTCCTTAACTCAAGCGACCCCAATAGACCAGGCAATTCCGCAGGTGTAGCATTCATTCTGAATAAAGAAAAATTAAACACTGAAAACGCAAAACTAACGGTAATCATACCTGGAAGAGCAATAGCCCTATCATTGAAATGGCACAACGATAGTAACATTAACATACTAAATATATACGCACCTAATAACCCCCAAGAACACCCATCTTTCTGGGAAAAAATCAAAGCCAAATGGTCGCAAAACAACCTCGGTCGACTAGACTTCATGGCGGGTGACTTCAACATCACCGAAGATCCTCTTGACAGAGCGCCAGCTAAACAGGACAACGAGCAAGCCATAGAAGCACTAAGAGACTTCAGGAACGAGTTCAACATCCAAGATAACTGGAGACATACCCACCCAACGTCCCGACTATTCACCTTCACAAGCAACACAGATTCCATGTCCCGCCTTGACAGGATATATACGTCAAACGAACACCACGAAAGTATGTCAGACTGGAAATCGCACCTTTGCTCAGTTCCAACAGACCACAATATCGTCCTAACAAGATTCGCACCTCCAGGTACCCCACATATAGGGAGAGGGAGATGGTCATGGCCTCTCGGTGTAACACTTGATAAGAAACTACTGGAAAAGATCAGCACAATAGGAATAGAACTTCAAAACAACCTTGAAAACAGCTCCAATAGGAACAGAACAGCCGAAAGAAATCCCCAAACACTCTGGGAGAATTTCAAACAAAAAATAAACCAAGAAGCGAAAGCAACGGCAAAGTCTCACCTCGCTAAGATCAACCAAAAGATACTACAACTAAGGAGAGACATCAACACATCATCCAACATACCGGAAATCGACACATCAGCCGACAAACAATTAAACAAAATCCTCCTCGAAAAAGAACTTGAACATCTCGAAAGAAAAAGCTACAAAAACGCTCACCTAAAAGCACAAGCTCGTTGGTCTCTGCAAGGCGAAACTATCAGTAAATACTGGTCAAAAATAAACAAACCTCGAAAGCCTAGAGATATAATCAGCCGTCTAAGAATCCCCAACACAAACAAGTTCACCAAAAACTCGATGAAAATGGCCGAAATAGCAAAAGAATACCACCAAAATATCCAACAACAAGGAGTACACCCCACACTAGACCAATGGCGCCAAGAAACGAGAGTCGACACCCTAAACCAAATCCCAGAAAATCAAAAGCTACACTCTCCCAACACCCCCCTACAAAACCATCTCGACGAAAATATGATAAAGGACGCACTATACTCCTCAAAAGCGGGAAGCGCCGCTGGAATTGATGGCATACCGTATGAAACCTGGAAAGCATTAAACGAACTTCACAAAGAAAAATCAGCAGAAGAGAAGCCGAGTTTTAATATAATAAAGACACTTACACTCATATACAACGACATACAAGAAAACAACCTAACAGAACAGTCGGACTTCGCCCTAGGCTGGATGTGCCCACTGTACAAGAAAAAAGACCGATCTGAAATAGAAAATTATCGCCCAATTACTCTACTAAACACTGATTACAAAATACTCACCAAATGTCTCGCAATGCTCCTCGCGAAAGAGATACACCCCCTGATACACCCAGATCAGAGTGGATTCATCCCTAAAAGGTCAATATTTGACCCAATAAGACTCTCGCAGACAATGGCAGCTTACGCCGATATCATGGAGGAAGACGGCACTATAATTGCATTAGACCAAGAGAAAGCCTACGATAAAATACGCCACGATTACCTATACGACACCCTTAAAGGCTTCAATATACCTGAGCGCTTCATTAACACAGTACGCGCGCTATATGACAACGCACACACCAAAGTAGCCATCAATGGCTTCCTAAGCTCCCCGTTCAAAGTTATGAGAGGAGTCCGACAAGGAGACCCACTCTCTTGCCTACTCTTCGACCTGGCAATAGAACCATTAGCGTGCTCACTACGAAACTCAAAGAAACTCAAAGGTTATGACATACCAGGTATAACGCAAAGAATCATTATCAATCTCTACGCCGACGACACAACGATCTTCCTACGCAAAGGTGATAAATATAAAGACCTACAAGACATACTCCTAAAATGGTGCATCGCTTCAGGAGCGAAGTTTAACATGGAAAAAACAGAAATCTTACCTATAGGCTCCAAGACACACAGAACCGAAGTCATCAACACGCGAAGACTGAATGAAGGCGACACCGCATGGGAACCAACCATTAGAATAGCGAGAGACGGTTCCCCAATAAGATCTTTAGGGGCCTGGATAGGGAATGAATTAGACCATGCTACCCCATGGGAACCAATCCTAGATAAAATAGAACAAACACTAACAACCTGGAGTAAAGGAAACCCGACACTAGACGGTAAACAATTAATCGCACAAATGTTCGTAGGAGGAATGACGCAATTCCTCACCAAGGCCCAAGGAATGCCAAAACAGATAGAAGCGGCACTAGATAAAATAATTAGAAAATTCATCTGGAAAGAAACAAAAACACCGCCAATAAGCTTAGCTTGCCTACAAAGACCGAGAGAAGACGGAGGTATAGGCCTGATAAACATCGCTTCAAGAAACCAAGCCATCAATATAACATGGCTGAGCGCGTAAATAAATTCCTCCCCAACACGACCATCCTGGGCTTTCGCGACAGACGCGATCATTAACTCCCTAAAACCTGACGGCATTCAATCACAAAAAGACATCCAAATATTCTTGTCATCTTGGTCCCCCCCAACCCAAGGACCAAGAGCAAACCGCCTTCCAAAAGAAATAATAACACTATTAAAAACAGCACGCACCTTCAAAATGAACTTTGCGCCAATAAAACTAACACAGCAACTAAAAGAACAACTCCCGGCCTGGTTTCATCTAGGTGTACCACCGAGAACGTATAACAAAGCCCGAGATGCATGCCTCCAAAACACGCACAAGATATCAACAATTAAAGATTTTAAAAACACCTGTGAAAGACTCACCAACGCTAGATCACACCATCCACGTAGCAACTGCGCGTGCGATCCTTGTAAGAACGACAGAAACTCAGGCTGCCCAAACCCACACAAATGCGTGATCACAGCGTCCAAAATAATATCTAACCTAAAACCAAAATTCAACCCGAACTCACACCCAGCAAAAGATAACCTCACCCTTACACACAGAAGGAAAGAAAAGAACGAGAGAGCACGGAGACAAGGAAACGGCGAAATTATCTTCGACCCCACAGTTACAGAATCTAAATCCCTAGGAGACTGCTTTAGAATCTTCTCACAAAACGAAACAAACTCACCAGAACCGGCATATAGAGCCCCAAGACCACCGTGGAGAAGAGAAGAAGAACCACCACCAATAGAAATCTACACAGATGGATCATGCATTAATAACGGAAAAGCAAATGCGAAATGTGGTAGCGGTATCTGGTTTGGGAGAGACAACCCCCAAAATAAAGTGTTAAGTATTTCTGGTCCAAATCAGTCCAACCAAGTTGGAGAGATAGCCGCGGTCCTAGCTGGCATACAACTAATTAACCCACAAACCCCAGCCATAATTATCACTGACTCACGATTCGTAATAGACGGACTCACGAAACATTTACACGACTGGGAAGACAAAGGCTGGATAGGAATAGCAAACAGCGATCTCATCCGTGCAACTGCATACAACCTTAGAATACGATCAGCAAGCACAACATTCAAATGGGTAAAAGGACATGACCAGTCCAGAGGTAACATCGAAGCCGACAAACTAGCGGGCCTAGGAGCATTAAAAGACAACTTCGACCAATTAGACACGGAAATCCCCTCGAAATTCAACTTACAAGGAGCACGCCTCACCCAAATCACTCAAGCGCTGGCCTACCAAGGGATAATGTCCTTGAAAACGATAGAACATAAAAGAAACACAATCGGCCTCCTCGATATGACCCGATATGCGATCCAAAGCATATCCACCGAATTAGAAACTGACCATGCCATATGGAACAGCCGTAAGAATAAAGACCTATCGAAAAAATTTCAATCCTTCCTATACCGCGCCCTGAATGACTCTTACAAAGTAGGTAAATTCTGGTCAAACATACCGCAATTCGAACACAGAGCCGACTGTACATCCTGTAAAGAAGACATTGAATCAATAGAACATATCCTAACAGACTGCCCGCGCTCACCTTCGAAAACAATCTGGAAACTCGCAAAGTCGCTCTGGCCCACAGATATAATACAATGGCCCCAGATAAGCATAGGACTTATACTAGGATGTGGCGCCATCAATATCCCACACCAACATAACGAAGAGGACCAACAAGACAAGAATAAAGCAGAAATCAAGAGAGGGCTCTCAAGACTTCTCAGAATAATCATATCCGAATCAGCTTACCTAATATGGATCCTTAGATGCGAAAGAGTAATACAAGGACAACAGCACGATGACGAGATAATAACAAAAAGATGGATTAACACACTAAATAGAAGACTACATATAGACAGAATAATAGCCAGCAAAACAAAAAGGAGCAAAAAAGCGATTACTAAAGTGCAAGCCACTTGGGAAAAAGTCGTCTCCAAAAATAAGAATCTACCAAAAAAATGGGTAACAACCCTCGAGGTTTTAGTGGGTATTACACTACCCAGGCCCCCGCAGCACGAGGCAACCTAGGTAGTTTACAGAGCCCCACACACCCCTGTTACACAGGGAGTGCGTAAGTGCATTTTTCCTCGGACCGGTACCCTGTACCGCTATAAGCGTTTATATAAAACTAGACAGTGTCAGTATTTATATAATAAACTCGCTTGTCCAAAAAAAAAAAAAGAAAGTAACTTGACCGTGGGAATTTTTTCGATGAATACCAAAGTTATAGCCCTTGTCAAGAGGAGTCTATCCATAGTCTAATGATATCATTAGGTTAAGATCCTATTGAGTTATAAGCAAAATACTCAAAAGTGGAGGGTTCAAGAAAGTAACTTGACCGTGGGAATTTTTTCGAGTGTAATGATATCAATAGGCTAACACATCGGGGTTTGTGATATTTAAGACAGGTTTGAATGTCGTGCGAAATGACAAGATAATACTTAAAATTTAGGTTGTCGTCTAAGCAGAATTGAATTTTCAAATATTAATTAGATCTTGTGCGACACGCGAAACATAAAGCATTAGCAAATATTTTGTTGCCGGCCGAATGTCAACGACAATAAAAAATATAAATGTATATTTAATGCTTGCCTAAACTTCAAAATAAAACTTCACGTTTAATACTCGAAAAAACTTCAAGCATCGCACGTGACTGAATACCTGCTACTGTATGAAGTTTGGACCGCCACTTAGACGGGCGTCAAAATTTGAAATACCCCCTGATGATAAAATGTGAAGATAAAACTTCAAGTTTTATCATCAGATTAAATAGATCGCCCGATGATCGCCCACTCATCGCCCACTCATCACCCACTCATCGCCCACTCACGATGCGAGTGCCCACATCAGAGTAATCACAGTAGTCGTAACTGTTAGTCGTAACTGTAGAAAGTCTGTAGAAAGTCTGATTTTTTGTATTTACACATGTAATAGATTAAGATTAATATTCAATCACGAGATAGAGATAGTACAACTACAGTATTACTCGAAACTGCCCATTGAGCAAAGTGACCAACAACCCAAGATACCTTTACATTTTCCAAGTGGGTACTGAAGCTTGACGAGTACATTTTCGCGGGGAAATGAGGATATATAGCGAATGGATCCACGGTTTGAGCATGACGATCCAGCGGGACGAGTTTTTGTACAGCAAACGTTAGTTCACCTGCAGGCGTGGCATAGATATGTCGAATGCTGCCGGGGACAGGAGATGATAGTCGGTCACCCCGAGGATAAAAAAAAACTTGACTATTTCTGACGTGAGTAGAGGCCCTGCTGTAGATAAGGCCGTTAAACTTTAGTCGCGCGCATAGTATGGCTGTGCGTCGTTTGATTAGCGCATACAAGTCTTCAGGTACAGCAACAGCGCTAGCGGAGGGAGAAGCCTGTACACTGTCGTCCAAAGGATCCTCGGTGAGTTCTTCTCCGAGACTTGTAGCGCTCTTGGGAGCGGACATCTTGTCGAACAGAATTTTGCACTCTTGAATAGCTGGCGGACAATCCGGTCGACTAAGCCAACAGCGAAGTTTTGAAGTCTTGATGAAAGAATATAACATGGTAGCTTCCAACTCGCCTTGAAAAATCAGTTTTGCTACTGTATATAAGTGACCGCAAACACACACCAATCTTGTGATTTACTGGAAGACGCTGAAGTATTCCGATTAAACGTTCGAAAGGAAAGCACCACCAAGAGTGGGCAGGGCCAAATAGAAGCAAAAAGTCGTATATGTGGAAGGCGGCATGGTGATTCGGACGCAGAGCAAAGGTGGGGTGTATCTTCTTCAAATTTCCAACATAACGCGCAATGTGGGAGTGATACGCATGTGCTCTCTCTGCAGAGGTTGATCGGGCACACGCGAGATAAACCGCGCAAACAAGCTCCATAGTATGGTCGAGAATAGCTCTATGGCGGGTCCCGACTTCATCAGAAGGATGAGAGGTGCCAGCCCCCCACAAGCTCACAAGGGCAATGGGGATGTAGACAGTGATTAGGGAGCGCCACTCGTCCGCTTTCATCGTCCCAGCAGATGCACTTCCGAAATCACTTGGGGCCGAAGTAAACCAAGATGGAATGGTTATCTCCTGGATGACGTCTCGGACGCGATTGAGTGCGTCTGGGGAGTCGAGCCCGTGTTCCTTCTGCGGAGCAGTAAAAGGTTTTCCATGGCGCTAAGAACAAACATGAGAAACTCATACACAGGGAGCGGCAAATTAAGAACTTACCCATTCAACTAGAGCTTTAACGTAGTCAATTTTGAACACTCTACTAGATTTCTGGGGAATGCATCGCAAGGCTTTGCAAACAAACTTGAGGGGTCCTGTGTTCTTGTGAGACAAATTCTTTTTCAACTTTTCCAGGTCTTCGTCATCGGAAGGCACCTGGGTAACCAGAAAGGTGTGTATAGCAGCAACCTGAGTTAATTCCTTGGAAGTCATCCCTGGAGGCATCTCGCCTAAATCGCACGAAAAGGCTGGAGGGGATGAGGATGAAGCCGATGAAGATGAAGTGGTCGTCGTAGTCAAACCGAGAAGGCTACGGGAGTGATGTTGTACTAAGCCTTCTAATATACAGTGCATCGGGTCGATGACCAGCTGGCGCGAGGGATCCCAGTATGGCAAACGCCACAGCTCTGAGTAGCGCACACCGTGAGCTTTGAACAGTTTCTCTCGTTCGGAGGTCGTCGCAGCGTCCCTCCACTGCTCAGCGAACTTCCGGAGTTCATCTTTATCGCGAGGTTTCCAGCTATCGAAGTCAACTCTGCCGTACGTGGTCTTATGGTAACAATTGCACGTGCTACAATAAAAATGGCTACCGGTCCCAGCTAAGGAAGCCAGGTGACGAGCGGCAGGAAGATCACAAACAGCCAGAGCAATAGCGCTGCGAGCGAGCCGACCGGTAGGAAAACAAGCAGTCTTGGAAAATTTGATACCG
>JRHT02000293.1:14031-39169 GCA_011800875.2 Suillus brevipes Sb2 | reverse complement strand
CAACATACTGTAGATATGAAGCAGGTACATCCTTGGCTGCATTTGAAGAGGTGGGGGGGGACTCCTGTGAATGCGTGATGAACTGGACTCGCCCGCTTCGAATCGTTGCTGGAGCAGGTCAACAGTTGATCGCAGAGTGTGTTTGGCTGCCGGTAGCTGCGTGACGGCCTGTCCATGCGACATTGACTCTACGTCCTCATCCAATTTGTCCTCTTCATTGTCTAACCCTGCTTCGAGATCGAGAAAAGGATTTGCAGGCTAGACAAAGTCAGTATACTAAATTGTATGTAATTGAGAACTTATGTGACGGGAAGTTTGGATGCGAGAAGTTTTGAGAATGACGGGGCGAATTGGTAAATGCTTTGCCTGGACGATCCTGAAGTTGGTGAGGGATACAGCGTCATCCTCATCGCCCGAGAACAAGGTGTCAGTAGCTTCTCTCCACTCATCCACACTAAAACGATTGCCGAGGTAATCCTTGATCCTTGTGAGCATGTCCTCATAAGAAGTGGCCTTGGACGTTAAAAAGTGTTCAAATATATCCCAGGCAACTGGATCTGCCAAGGGCGATCATAGGACGGTTGCATGGGCGTGAATCTGACGGGGAGTTGTAAGAGTTCTGGAGCGACTTGGCACATGGGTGAGGGATACAGTGTCATTCTCATCGCCCGAGAACGAGGTATGAGTCTGACGGGGAGTTGTAAGAATGCTGGAGCGACTTGACATATGCTTTGCCTGGATGATCTTGAAGTTGGCAAGGGATACAGTGTCATCCTCATCGCCGGAGAACCAGGCATCAGTAGCTTCTCTCCACTCATCCGCGCTAAAACGATCACCGAGGTAATCCTTGATCTTGCCGTGCGTGTCCTCATAAGATGTGGTGCTGGACGTTAGGTAGAAGTACTCGAGTATATCCCAAGCATATGGATCTGTCAAGGGTGATTCTTGGTCGGCTTGATGGACATGAGTTAGTATATGAAAATACTAGGATTTCGGTACTTACTTGGCAGTTTGGCGCATTTCATTGAGGGCTCCTCCTCGTTGGCACTAGCGGCACGTTTCGACATCTGATTAAAATCAGCTCATTAATTTTAGTGCGTGTACATGTATAGAATACATACTTTGTAAAGATAGTATGTAAACGTAGGTATAGATGAGATGATGAGAGGAGAAAAGAGACCTGTAATTGCAAATGTCAGTGATTTATAGGGAACAACTTTTTTGGACACTTACATAATACGGTGTGGCGAAAGTTCGTTACCATTTTAGGCGCTCAATGTTGTGGCGCAAGCGAGTGATCATTTTGGGCGCTATTGCACTAAACATAGCCAGGATGTTCATGGGTGGTGGGTCGGAAAGACAAAGTGTGGTTCATATAGGGATGAGCAATTGAATTTCAAACTGAGCTTGAAACCTGCTGGAAACTTCCGAGATACCAATTGTGGCTGACGGTAGTTTCCTGCGGACTTTGAATCTCAGTGGTGTTCCCTATATCATACCCATCCTAACAACAAGATTCTCTTTTCGAACCACCACCTATCAACTACCTACCGTATACTATAGCTATACATAGACTATGTTAGTAGACTTTACTAGACAGGGTCTAGCCCTTGGTCTAGACTTTAATTAATTAAATTAAGTGTGTCTTCCAAGCCAGTGTCTCAACTTCATTGACACAATGGATCACTTGTGTGGATCACCTCACGGATCAATAACAACGGATCAAGACGAGGGTATGTGGTTCCCTACATGTAATTACCAACTCTAACGTCATCATAGCTGCATCGGATCAATTCATCCTTGGTTCAAGGTATGTAGTAATGTCTTCACTGCTGTAAATTACTAATGGACGTCCATATAAAATCCCACTGTCTTCCCACCTTCCACTCGCAGCGTTACTCATGGTTCGCCAGATGAAAGAGAAGGTCCTGTGCAAGTGCAAACAAGCTAAACCTCCCTCTGCGCCTGGGGTGGTCCTGCAAACGGTAACTGACAGTTTGCTTGCAGCACAAGCTACTGCACGCCTTGAGAAAGGTGACCTACACACGTTCAACACCAATACAGCCGTTCCTCGACCAAAATTAATGCTTCTTCAACCTCGCCCCAATCCCAATAATGTCAAGAAGAATGTATGGAAGAAGCGTCAGAACAGGCGCATCAACCACGATGTTCCTCTCTGGAAGAAGCATGCCCCAGTATATTGCCTCAGAGGAGTGAGCCTGCAGTCACTCCAAGCGCGTCCCAAAAGCGCCCACAAACTGCAGGCCCAGATGCAGATAGAGGGTATGGTGCATTGGGAAAGCGATGGTACGTCCGGCGTCTTCCAGGACAATGAAGGGAAACCGCTGGTTGCATACTTTGCGCGCAGGCGAGTGAATGACCCGCCGGTAAGCAGTCCAACGTATGGATAATAAATATAACCTGACGAAATTGTTTGCCCATTATTACTTATATGTTAGCCTTGAACATCTTGTTGTAAAGATGTAGCACTATAGTGAAACCACAATGAAACAATGTTCTGTTAACCTGTATCATGTTTCTGTAAATATTCAAGGCTCTTCATAATCCAACTTACCCTATGCAATGTAAATGTGCAGCGTAGATTTTCATCATTTTTAGGAGGCATTTGAACTAGCTGGTGATCTAAAATAAGATGACTGTAAGATGTTTATTCTGTTTCTTAACCACTTCAACTTACTTCTGTGTATCCCTAGAGTGTGCTACTAATAGGATTAAGTAAAAAAACAATGTGCACAAAAGTTATAGATGTACCTGTCCTCTTTCCTCCATTTAGAGCACTAAAAACAAAGAACAGGCCATAATTTACAAAGGAGACATGTGGAGCATGATTTTTACACAGGTTCATCAATATATGTATCTCAATAGGTCAAAAGGTGTAAAGTTGCTTGGAGGTGATAGTGAATGGAGGCTAGAGTAGAAAGGTATTAAGAAGGTGTGAGAAAGTGAACTTTTGGTACATGGTTTTAATAACACAATCTTAATATATTTAATCTGAGTTTTGGTCTGTGGAGTACAGAATTTCAAGGGCTACAAGAATGTCTGCTGACCCAAGATTCATAAATAGTTTTTCCAGCAGTATCTAGATATAATCTGGGTGGTATGGGTGTTCGGCTGCTTGGGGTGCTCATCTGAGTCAGTTAATAGTGTGTGATAAAACTTAAGAGAATAAATATACATTAAATTACTATTACAATGACATATCATCCTCTTATTCAAAAAGAAATGTTACCACACAGAGCAGCCAGCTGGCCCTCTGGATGTATCCAAACATTTCTGGCAGCTCTTTTCCATATTCTTTCAACCTATTTCTTATTATTTTCATCAGCTATACAGTAATCTTCCTGAAGAATGAGACTACAGGCAACTACAAAAGCTATTTTCCTATTATTCTGTCTTTCTAGTATAGACCAAATATCTATAGAGGAAGTCTTTTATGATAAGGTCCAGGAATGTTTAGTAACTCTGACTGATAAATTGTGTATATTGAGTCTGACAGTTAATAGCTGAATTATCTATACTCTGCCTTGCTGGTATGACTGGATTTTGAGCTAATAATCCAAAGTGGTAATCAATGATAGAGCAAATAATATAGCATCATTCACAAAGCAGAGAGTACTCTGCACTAGTTAGAACTTTGTTGATTATTGATCCACTTTAGTGCTGGTGACAGCTAGTATATGATGATGTATACTATAAGATTGTAGATATCTAATATTATTACTGTCACTAGTTGAGCTCATGTAGTTATTTTTCAGTGAAATATAGGTTATCTGAGGTAGGCCTAGAGTGATGTGTAAGCTAGTAGAGATAGCTGAGCCTAGCATATTATTAAAATGTTTTGATACTAAAAGTTTGACTTATACATGATAAATGACAGATGAATTAGTCTCAAACAGCAGTAGGCATATTAACAAATTTTTATTCTCAGACATTTCTAGACATCATAATGATACTCTATATTCAAATCTCTATTATCTTTTAGATTGTCTATTTTCTCAACATACTTATGGCAAGAGCAAGAATTCACTGTTATCATTGCTAGATAACCCAGAATTACCTAATTGCTTGATTAGATAATCAAAATCTACTCATTTTGGTTATTTTTTAGTATATGTACATGATGACAGAATAATAGATATATGCAAATATATTCAATATGCTAATTAAATTAGTATATAAGGCTATATATATATCAACAAATTTAAACTTTGATTAGCAAACTATGAAATGTCTTTAAGATACTTGTAGCCTTCATTTCCTTTCAATAAAATAACTCAGATATTACCAATCATAATTTATAGTCCCTTGCTTTAACATTCTAAGCCTCTTTATCAAAATGATTATTCCAAAATGAGGTTTAGATCCCTAGCCTGTATAAAGCATGAAAGAAGTTACTCAATACGACAAAGCTATTGGCTGTCTTAAAGCAAGAGGATCAAGCTTATAATATCTGGAGCAAGGCTGCATTAGTAGATTTTAGGATTTATTCAATTGATTTGACAAAGCCCAAACAGTTGGTGCATACTCTGATTATATATGTTTTATGACAGTGATTTATGTCTTAGACATACAGGGCTGATGCACTGGTAGATAGCAAACAGAAACTGCCACCCATACTAACATGATCACTGCAGTTGCAGGTGATAAAATAAGAGAGGCAGCTAATCTGGTTTGCTCATTACTATTAGTGTAGAGAAAACTGTCCAAAGGAGAATAGTTTGCTTTATGTATAGACCAAGACAGTGTTACTACTGCATATGCAATGGACAGTTCCTACAATAGATTTCACTTCCAAGTACAGCTTGATATCTGGAAGGCATAAATGGATTTTAGTAGCAGAAAATGTAGCACCAACATCATTTATATAGTGCATAATACAGTGAACATCATTAGCGTGTTCTCAAATAAATCATTTAATCCCTGGATTTTCTTCTAAGACCTCGGGATTACCTTCATTATCAGGATAAATAGTCTTGGGTCCTTTGACCGGTAGGTCATTAATAAAAACATTGGCAACATGGGGAATTTCATCCTGCAGTATGAAACTCGTACATTTCTGAAACTCTGCAGGTGCGTTCGTATAGCCCATTGGTAAGGCTGTTAAGCGTAGCAATCCTAATGGTGTTAGGAAGGCAGTTAAATCTCTGCTTCTGGGTGCATTTTACATGCATCAAATCCCCAGAATAAATAAAACACAGTATAACACTGGGCTCCGGCAAATGATTCTACAAAATCATCTACAATAGGAATGAGGCCAGCATCACGAATAGAAATTTTGTTGAGTGGTTGTAGATCATGGACTAGTCTGAGTTTGCCATTCTTCTTGAGTACACAGAACCAACAAGAGCAATAAGCGGATTGGCTCGGTTCATATACCCCAGCGTTAATCTTAGACTTGAGTAGTTCAATAACTTTTGACATATCCCAGGAGGGATAGGAACATTCTTGTATTCCCAGGGCACATGTGGCACGGTGGGAATGATATATGGAGTGAAATACGATTCCTTGAGAGTCCCCCTATTGGTTTCTTCAAATGCTAGGGTCTCTTGGTTTAAATTCATAATATGCTGGAAAAGCTTGACTTCTTCAGGCAGCAAGTATCCTTGGGAATTTATGTTAAGGCTGTCCATACATTCTTTAGTAAGACAACCATTAGGAATAAATTCAGGAGGATGTGGTATTAGCGGGGTATGATTTTGTAATGGGTCATGAGGGAATTGACGCTCAAGTCGAGCTGCTTGGGAAAAGGTTCCTGACATGGGCTTGATTTTCTTATCAACCCTCTTGTACATCGTAAGTACCGGATTTTCCTCAGGGTAGCTTGTAAGGTCACAGGAAATTAAGATATTGGACTCGGTATCAGAGTCTTGATTACTGTTAGAGTCCTCGAACATAGACATTTTGTATTGGTTTGTGTGGGACGCTTAAGTCTCTCAAAACACTTGGTTATAGACTCGTCATCAAGCAAATCAGAAGGATACACTAAGATCTCCTGGCCTGCGGCTTGGTCTATAGGTTCTGAGCACTTAATACTCATAGTTTGATTTTGTTGACACTTAGAATTTTCAAATGAAAATTTGGACCACAAAAGATTAGAATTACAGAACCGGTAATTCCTATCTAATGCTATCACTTGCCTTTTTGCAACTTTTCCTCCTAGTGACGTACACAGAAATCCCCACTGAGAGTAGAGTGAATAGGAAAGTGGGCTAGAGATAAGCAATACAAGCAAAAAGAAAGAAATCATAAGAAAAATTGAAGTCAAGACTAGGAAAGAGAGTGAAATATAAATACATATCTGCAGGGTCCATATGTTTTGAGTTAGAGTGTTTTCAATATGAGCAGATAGAAAAATCTCGAAAAACGGTGATGTTTTGTTTGATTTTCAATTTTACTGAGTGAAAAATTTATGAGTCGAGACAATGTTGAAAAATAATTTAAGTTTACCTCTAGAAAGCTAGAGAAAAAACTTCTTGCCCTTAGTTTTGGGCTCTTCAACAGGATCTTCAAAAATATCTGAGACCGAGTACCATTTCTTAGAGTAGAATGGGTTCTCGAAGCTCTCAGCATAAAAGGGTGAAGTAGGGATGACATGAAGACCTGTTCGCGCGATTCTGAGTATGAAATCTCAATCCAAAGCCATTCGAAGGATGTCCCTACCAGCTCCAACATCTAAGAGTTGAGATTCAACGAGTGCGCTGACAGTATCCTCATCAGGGTAAGGCATTAATAAGGCCTCAATGATTTTCGATGCGAGCTGAGGCTCTCCATGATGTTTGGCAATAGCCATGTAGGAATTGAGATGCTTGCTCTCGCTGCATGAAAAGAAAGGGTTGATGTGTAAGAGATGGTCACAAAGCATTAGCCTGCGAAGAAGCTTCGGCAAGCATGCAAGTTGACAATACCGTCTCGACAATGTTGATAAGGTGTCGGGAATGGGCGCAATGGTCTCGTATGTCGCGAACATGCTTGTGCCATGTCCTCGGAGAATGAGGACCACCAGTTGGAAGCTTTGTCTCACCAGGAATGATGGGATGACCACCATAGTTTCCGTCTTGGAGATGAGCCATGTCCCAGTCCAAGGCAATAAGCCCATCCTGACAATAGTTAAAGGAGTCAATGGCGTGAGCAATGTTCGGGATGTATACTGAATGATAGTCGTTGTATCTGGTGTGTTCCGTAGTGAGGTGTGCCTCAGCATCATGTTGTGTGAGTCCCTCGAATGAAATATCCTGTTGTCTGTCCAAACGAAGGATGCCTCTGTAAGGTAATGCACCCGTCATTGGTGGTGGTGTCGATGAGTGATGTTCGACATTGCGAACACCAGGCTCAGGTGAGAAGGGTCGAGACGGGATGAGTGAAGGCATATATTCCTCTTCGATAATAGGGCTTAGCCTCTCTGATTTAGGAGGCGTGACGAGGTAGGGATATGTTAGCTCTGGTGTCTGCGAATAGGGTGGTAGCACGTCAGTAGATGGACACATATAGTAAACGTCAATGGAGTCATGGTCTCGATGGTCAGCAGGAGGCGTAGATGCCGTTGAGGAATGAGAATGGATACCTTTGTCTTACTTCACACGCTCGTTGTGTGCTACTTGCGTTAGAATATTTGTGAGAAGACTATACAGCGTGAGAGAGTGATTGTGCCCACCATAGGATCCATCAAAGTTGCTACCCTTTGTGTCTCCTGTCTCCAAGATCTCACCATCCTCAGGTTCCTCCTTCATAGGTGTCCCCTGGTCCTGATGGTCTTCAAGCACGAAGTCCCTAGCTTGAGTACTCTCTAAGATGGCGTCAATGTGAGGAATAAGAGAGTCAGTAAGGCGCGGGACTAAGTCAGGCACAGAGGTAAGGTCTAGATCAGAGAAAGGTTCATTGAAAGCGGACAGTACATGGCAGGTATCACAGTCATTTAAAGTAGTGGTATGTTGTTGTAAGTAGTTGGTAGATGTAGGGTTGGCCATGGGAGGCGTAGCATCAACCCCAAGGTCAAGTGAGGATATGGAATGTGTTGAGCTGAACACGCTGTTAGGCATATGAGATGCGGCAGAGTAAGGATGGTCAGGGTTGAGTAAGCCGAATGATGTGTCCGTCATAAGAGATGCATGGGCATAGGGAGGGTTGGCGTATGGTGACTCAAATGAAGCGTCAGACACAGGAGACGCTTGAAGATGTAGATAGTTAGCAGATGGCAAGGCGAATGGTGCATTGGACATACAAGTTGAGTGATTGTAGGGATGGGTCATGGTAGAGGCGTTGGGCAGAGTAGAGAAGGCATTGCCCAGAGAGTAAGAGCCATGAGTGATGGGCGCATTGGGCAGAGTAGGGAAGGCGTTGCCCAAAGAGTAAGAGCCGTGAGTGATGGGCGCGTTGGGTAGAGTGTGAGTAGGGATGGTGTTGCCCAAAGAGTAAGAGCTGTGAGTGATGGGCGACAAAGGATGGTCATATGGAGTGATGATGTTGGGTGTCAGTTCAGGTGGGTGGCCCAGGGAGTGAGTGCCATCCGGGATCAGGTAGCCGATGGGCATGAGTTCATCATGCATGCCAAACAGTAAAGGAGATGGTACATCCAGAGAATGTGTTAGTTGTTGATCCCAACATGGAGGGAACAAAGACTTACCCACCCCAGAATACTCCTCTCCATCCCCAGCCAAGTGTGATCAATAGGTGAACCATCCTCAGAGAGAGTACCAGAAGTTGTTGGAATCCCTGGCAGATCCTGAGAGGCGACTTGAGGTGGTCCAGAGTTGGCTAAGTCCACAGATAATTCATCCCAGTTGATGGGAGAATAAGACAGAGAGGGGATGCTGAAATTGTTGGCGAGGTTGGATGAGGGAGGGAGGGAAGAGTGGAAAGAGAGAGTAAGGGCGTCATTCTCAATAGAAGTGGTGAACCAGAAATTTCCGAGGTTCTCGACCAAGAAGTCCGCAATGTCAGCACGTGTTTAGTCGAAGGTGTGTACCGGCATTTTCCGAGTGGACAATGAATTACCGTATTTGGAAGTGTGTGTGAATTTTTGATGCCTCATGCTGTACTTCTCAGACACGAAGCCAGTGGGTGCTGGGCGCAGCATCAATTTCGACACTTCTTTTATACATTTCACGTAGTCTTTAATTTCAATGTTGTTTAACTTATTTGGATTTTTGCCGAGACTTTTGTCGCAAATAATTTGATCAGCATGTTCTTGAGTTTGTACATATTTAGTCACATGTTTTTTTTTAATTTCGGAGATTGCCAAACAAACATCTGAGCTTATTCTGGTTGCGTGATTCTCGGAATTTTCCGTTCTAATGTCTGGATTCAACTGAGTCACATGATTTTTGGCATTCTCCATTTCAACGTCTGGACTTAACTCCACCATGTGATTTTCAGAGATTTCCATTTCAGCGTCTGGAACCCTTGTGATCACGTGACTTCCAATTTCGGAATTTTCCATAATAACATCCGAGTCTACTAATTTCTCATTAACCTTGCAACACATGGTTGTTTCCCCCATATTAGTAATTCATGTAGACAGTTCAAAATCCCAGTTAGGATCACTTCCGTCCGGAGTACATAGAAGCTCATATCGAACCTCTAAATTGAGAGGGTCTTTAAATAATAACCATGTACCGTCTTTTCTTTCATCTATGGAAACATAGTTGCCTCGCTGCCACGGTCTAACCAATAATAAGCTAAATGGTATGTGATCACCGACAAACAAATTCGCGTGGGTACTAACTCTGCCACAGTCTAGTGGAATGTTTTGTACCAATCCTCGAAGTTTGCCTTCACCGCCATTAGCGTCATTCATAGATATAGACTTGGCAATATCAATAGGCCTGTTAATAATAGTTTTCCAAATATGTTTATTCACGATATTGAGCTGGGAACTGGTATCAATTATTGTGTTAATTGTTTGACTGTCGCAACACATAGCTATTTTAATTAATAGCCCTTGAGTCTTAGTCCAAACCGAATGTGCCTCTATCTCCGAGTCATTAGGTGAGGTCTTAGGTTTGATAGCATTTGCGAGAATTCCACTAAGCTCGCGAGATGTTCCCAGAAGTTCTCCTACTTCAAGTTGAATAGGAGTCCTCAACACGGTTTCAAGGATTTTCTCTGGCTTAATCTTAGCTGCAATATCAGAAACTCGTTGTAGTGTTGTCGTAGTCTTACGATCAGGGTTCAATGTAGGTTTGATGGTGAATCATTATATTTCGTGCGTTTATCAGTAGCCTTTCTGTCGTCCACATCATCCATGACAATGTCGTCACTGTCCCAACTCTTCTCCTGACTCGGTCCAATGTCTCATTTGCCTATGGGCTTAGTCCCAGCAACCAGAGTGGGTTGTGTGGACTTAGGCTTAGCTTGAGTTTTAGCTTTCTTTGCTGGAACATTGGGTACCTTGTCTTTACCCTTATCCTTATCATTTGTTTTCCTTATGTTCTTAGATTGACCAGGAGGGAATACCTCCTTGAATCTTTCCTGTCTCCCTTGAGTGGAGTTTCGTGTGACTCTTTCAACTGGGAAAGCATAGGCTTCATCCTCGGTTTCAGTTTTCTCATCTTCAGATAACTCATACTGGTCAGTTGAATTGTCCAAGTCAATATCATTGGTATCAGAACTCATATAATCTTCAGTATACATGGATCTGGATTCTGTTGATTCATTTTCCTTACATGCGCTATGGGATTGTGTCTCCCCACTATTTACCTTAATAAAGTGGGTAATTGGCACTTTACCCTCACAGTTAAGTGCTTCCAAAATTGATTCTTCAGGTAAACATCTAATAGTCTGCCCATCTGATCTAGTGACCTGATGACCATTATGTTGCAATTTACCATCTGTAATTAACTTGTTAACTTGAGGGCACATAGGAACTGCATGTCCTTTCTCACCACACCCGTAATGTAATTAACTTGTTAACTTGAGGGCACATAGGAACTGCATGTCCTTTCTCACCACACCCATAACAAATGCGCTCGTTAAAAGGCGTGTTCGGTGGGTTATAGAATCTGGTTCCTGGCTGTGGTCCTTTTTAAAAGGTAAATTTCTGTTATCATTTTGCCTTATGTTACTCTGTCCATTCTGAATATTGTTAGGCTTATAGTCTGGTTGATTATTATTGCCCCTCTCCCATCTCCGAAGGCCAAAGGTAAGAGGCGCCAGAAGAGCCCAAGTCCAGAGCCTTTGGAAGTCATGGAGTATGACGACCAGGCTTGAGTGGCGGCTGCTAACAACATAGTGGCCGAGTTGGCTTGGACCAACTCCCTCTTGGAATGCAGCATCATGGCAGCTGAAGGCAGCAGGGCTTCAGTGGACCAGATGTGCAACGGATTGAACTTGTTTCTTCAGCAGCAGAGGGAATTTCAGGCCATGTTTCTTGGAGGGCTTCGGATGGGCCTTCGGACGGAATCGGATGAAGTTCAGAAGTCGTCGGATGTGGAGAAGGAGGATGAGGAGATGAATAAGGAGGATGGAAGTGAGGAGGGGGCATCCGGAGGGACGGATGAGTCCATGGATATGTAGTTTTCTCTGCCCTGATGCCTTTTCCATTACTTGTATTTGTATTTCTTACGCACATCATGTACTTCAGAGTTGAATAGGACCAGGTTTGTCTGGATATGCAGAGTGGAAATCGGATGTGTTTCTGAGTTCAGTAGCAAGTAACCATGAAGTTTCTTCGTCCGTTCCTTCATATCTGGACCATCGGACGAGGTATAATAGCTGACACTGACGTCTACGACGGTCTAACTTCGAGTCTAGGATTTCGGATATCTCATATTCTGGCTCTCCGTCGACTTCGACCGAAGGTGGGGGTGGTTGGATACGATTAGGAATGGTGTTCAGAACTGCGGGTTCTAATTGAGAGACATGGAAAACTGGGTGTACAGAGCGCATGGAATCCAGAAGTCATATAGTGAAGGATAGCGAGCCTGGACGAGCTATGATCTCGAATGGACCTAAGTTCTTTTCCAAGAGTTTCTTGGATGGACGTGTGGAACGGAAGTACTTCGCTTTAACAAAGACCTGATCTCCGATTTTCAGATCCGGAGCAGGTTTATGTTTAGCATCCACAGGTCCTTGATATTGTGTCTGGGCATGTGCCATCTCTTCGCGTAGGAATTGGTGAAGTTCGTCAAGATCTATAGCATAATCTCGGGCACGGGAGAAGGAGAGGTCGCGTTCTGGATGTATGGAGATGTTCGGATGATATCCCTTATTGGCGAAAAAGGGTGATACCCCAGTAGTAGCACTCGGGGCATTGTTATATGTGAATTCTGCCAACGGAAGGTGTTCGGACCAGTTGTCCTGCTGATAGTTACAATAAATCTGAAGGTACTGTTCTAGGGTTTGGTTGGCTCGTTCTGTTTGTCTGTCACCTTCCGGATGATATCCGGATGTCAAATGGAGAACCATATTCAGTGCTTTCCCTAAGGAACGGAAGAAGTGTGAGACGAATTCGGTACCTCGGTCGGAAGTTACATGGGACAGAACACCATGCTTAGAGAAAACGTGAAGCAGGAACAAACGTGCGAGATCCGGGGAAGTGATAGTATCATGAGTGGGTACAAAGATTGCTTGTTTGGATAGACGATCTATGATGACGAGGATGGCTGTAAAGCCGGATGAGTCTGGAAGTTGTTCGATGAAATCCATGGAGATGGAATTCCATGGTTTTTCCAGGATAGGGAGCTGTTTGAGTAATCCATATGGTTTATGTCTCGGAACCTTGGCTCGGGCGCAAGTTGTGTAGGATTTGACATAGTCCTTTACATATGTGCGTATCCCAGGCCATGTATATTTGCATCGGATGAGTTTTAGTGTTCGATTCTGTCCGAAATGTCCGGATAGGGGATGATCATGAGTATTTCGGAGAACGCGAAGACGTAGGTCATTAGATTCCGGAACATAGATACAATTGTCACAGCGAAGGAAACCACCATCGTCCACTAACCATCTCGGATCTGAGGGATCCGTGAGATGTTTGGAGGCGATAGGGTCATTAGGAAGTGCGGTTAGGATATCCGTCCGAAGTTGATCTATATCCATAAGCTGTGGCAGCCAGCTACCAGCATTACCCAACAACCCACCTATAAACTTTCAGTACTCCTCTAGAGATCCTAGATTTAGTCTCTCTCTCAAAAATTTGCCGCTCTCTCACAATCCACAAGACCATCATTACATGCATTTCATCTGTCCACATTAGAGGTGAAGGATAGGGCTAAAAGGGTACTTTGGGGTGGTAGATCTATTGGTGCACATGGTTTTGCGCAGCGGCCCATGTAGTGTACATCAATCCCTTCAACAACTTAAAGGTTGGTGTTGTAGCTCACAAAATGACATAAAATCCAGACAGCAAGCATTTATTTTGGCAAAGTGCTTATAATTAGAACAGAGCCATGTCAATCAGTGTTGAAGGTCAATATGAATCCACGAGAAGGCAGTTTGATGACAGTTGACAGAAGAGCATGTTGAGATAGTACTGAGACACTAAAAAGCTCATCATAATTGTCCCAATGATTCCAGCAATTCCTTGCTTATATAGCAGACAGACCATTGGTAGAGCCTCCTCCTGAGCTTGATACAATTACCCTGTTGTCTTGCAGGTAGCTGGCTTTGCACATGACTGATGCATACAAATACCTGGGTGAGTGTGTCCAGTCATCTCCTACAATAGGTTGTCAGCTTATGCTGGTGGAATCTAGTCAAGCTGGACATCAACATTGTGCAATATAATGAAGCCCTGGTCAAGCGAGAGTTGAGTATGAATGATGCCCAAGAACAGGCTCTGCTGACCAGGTTCCCTCCTCTCAAGAAGATTCTCCTTATCCATTCGTCAGTTGTCATAGATTCTGAGTACCAGATCATCCTGTGGTATCTTCCAGATGCTCTGAGTCCATAGGTGCAGGTTGGTCTTTTGGCTGTTGTCAAACATTGCTGGTGACCATTATTTTGATAAAGCAATATATATTTTGTCACTGTTGGTATGGAGGAACTATTGAAGAGGGGCAACTGGAGGACCCTTGAATCCAGCTTCTGGTCATCCAAATCTCCTGGTATAATGCCCAGGTGCATCAACATAGTGCCATGTTGGTTTCAGCAAGGTCATGAGGTGGGTTAGTGCTGCTCCCTTCAAAGTTGCTATATCGACATTTGTAATGTTATAGTCTGCCTTCTAAAAATACAGATGATAGATTCAAACTTGAGATTTCTGCCACCCTTAAAGGGGAGCAAAGCTTGTCCATAATCACTGACATTGACCTGTAGCTCTATTGGGCCTTTGTCAAAACTCACATTAAGCTTGGTCATTGATCTACGGATCAAGGCTTGCTGGATATGTATCATTTACTGAAGCACTGGGCATTAGTTTACACTAAAATCTCCACTTCCGATCTATATACGATAAGCTTTCTAATTCATTTCCTGTTCATATAACATTAACACAGCCTTTCTCTATTCGGTATTCCTATGCTTCCGGTTCTTGGCTATTCTCGTATTCCGTTCCATTACTGATCTGTATTGCCTTTTCATTTCCGTCTCCATTCTAGTATGATTCGTGACACTTCACCATAATATTCTGCATGTCTCGTACATAGCTTCGAACGACTGATTACTTACATTTCCTGTGCTATCTTCAGTATATAAATCCGTGTAACATACGATACTACCTCAGTTCGAATATCAACTATAGTTCTGCTCACTTCCGATACTCTGGACTCAAGTCTATACTTTTGTTAACCTCCGAGACTTAGGATTGTATCCTTAAGTCTACGTATCCAGCTCTACCTCCAGGTAGTCTACTTCTGTTGGTTTCTAATTCGGACTTCGTCCGGATTAGCCTTATATGCTTTACCGTTATCCGGATAACCTTCGGATATCTATACGCTATACGTCCAGAACCTTCGGACACGATAGTTAAGCCTTTGTGAAATATAGGGCAATACTCGGGAAAGGGGCACAGCGTACGAGCTGAGGCCAAAGCCCTTCGGATCCAATAGCCCTTGAGCACGACCTTGACAGGCAGCTACATGCCTTCTTTCAATGTTTAAGATGGTGATCAAGGCCTAGCAACAAGTTTGATGCTGCCCATTCTGTCATTTGGTTTCCTCACTGGTAGCCAGTGCTTCAATAGGATGCAAATCATCAACTTACTACTGGTATATTTTCTCTTATAATCTACAATATATCAAGTTCTAATGTTTATTATGTTCAGAATGCCCTCCTAATTCTCGTCGACAACAATCAACCCTCACACTATTCCCACTATCTCCATTGTGTCTCCTGAAAGAAAACTATTCCCAGTGTCGACACCAACAAATTTTTTCATGTCTTCCAGTTCAGAAGGCCTCCAATGCTGATGATGCGGACTTCACTCAGGGCTCTGAGTCCAGCTCTGAGTCATCTTCATCAGCCTCAGACTCAGACAACATCATCTAGGACCATAAGATCTCTGATGCAGAGGTGTGTTTGTCTTTATCACTTGTACATAATTATTACTAATGCTCTGCAGCTTGCAATGATATTACCTATAAAGACTGTCCCACCTCATGGTGACAACACCAATCGCGATGCTCATCGTCTCCACAAGAAAACAAGCTCGAAATGACTACTATTAGAAATTCTTTAGCTGCCAATGGACCTCAGCTGTCTAAGCGAGCTTGGGTTGAGGAAGTTGATGATGATGACAACAATGGTGTGCAGCCACTGTCAGGCTGAAGTCCTGTTGTGATGAAGCACTCAAAGGTATGGATATTGCAGTAGCTAGTGACAACACTAAATCCAGTCTTTTCAGCCATATAGACTGACTAATCCAATGTACCTGTTTATGAAGACATGCTAAAGAATGCTCATGGCAGTCAGGTAATGTGGGCAACAAGCACTACAAGTGTCACCACAGTCAGCGAAAAACTTTAATTATCATAAAGGCAATTCACCAAAGGCTGGAAACTATGTAAGTACTTACTAGTACATCAACATCATTACTAAATCACCACATAAACCATACTGAAGAACTCTTTATTGACCCCTATGAGCTTGTGGGCAAGCATTCTGGCGAAAATATGGCCCAAGCGGTATTTGAAACTCTAGATCTGTTTGGGCTCAAAGGTCAAGTCCTTGCAATAATAATCAACAATGCATCAAACTATGACACAATGTGTAAGGAACTGCAAAAGTTGTGTGAGCAGGAAGACATCAGTTTCAATGTACAGCGGGCTCAATTGTGATGCTTGCCACATACAATACATCTTTAAGCATTAGTGGTACAAATTTCATTTATTTTGTGTATATGTTTGATTTGTTTTTTTATCTGATTGTAAATTATATGTGAACCCAATTCTGACGCTGCAGGGTAAATTATCTGCGTGGCATCTGGAATCTACAACAACCGGCTCACCACCTTGCTTAGAATATTGTGTATCCTCTCTGAAAAGAAAAAGAGTACAGCTGAAGATATGAGGCCAGACTTTTACCTGAGGCCAAAAAAAGCGGAGAGACACCCAAGCCACCAGCAGGCAAAAATTGCGGCAGACAAGCAAACAGGTAGAGCCACACTTACAGGAGGAAACTCGTCACATTTGTCTTACACCTATAGGGCTGTGAATCCTATTACATCATATTTTCCAGGTTAATGCATCCCTCCCACTTCTTGCTAGATGCATCACATTTTCTGAGTTGACATGTCCCTCCCGCCCTTTCAAGTAAATGTATCCCTCATGCCATGTGGTGCATCCTTCTCACTGATGCATCATGTTTTCTAGGCTTGTACTGAGTTATACATTCTCCCGCCCTTCAATATGGCACCTTGCTGAGTGATCCCCTCCCTCACTGATGCATCATGTTTTCTAGGTCAATACATCCTTTCTCATGCATCTCAAACTAATGTAACCCTCCCGCCCTTTGATATGTCGCTCTTACTGATGTATTGTGTTTATTAGGTTTATGAAACCCTTCTATTCTTTGATGCATTGTGTTTTACAATGACACAAACTTGTCGGCTTATCCAACCCTCCTGCCCTTTGAGGCCTTGACTACTTTTGAGCTAATGTATCTAACATTGCGAAATTCTCCTATGGTAACAACAATGTTAGGATGACAGTCAAGAATCCAGCAAAGAAAGTCTCTTTGTATGCTGCTAGGCATTGGCATGGGTAAACCCGCGGGTATCAGGAGCTCGACCCGCACCCACACCCGCCATATACCCGTACCCGTATACCCAAGGGTACCAGTGGGTACGGGTACCACAACGGGTCAGACGGGTCGCAACGGGTATACCCCCGGGTATGCAAGGCAAACGACGGCATTAGCATATGGACTCGAGCAGACTAGTACAAATTGTTAGCTACACTAGAACAATACTATCCCATCCATCCTCGAGTTCTGGTTCCTCACCCTCGACGTCAGCCAAACGAGTGACTGGTAATACATCCTTGTCCTTCACGAGCCCAAGCAAACTCCAACAGCCGAGACAGAGCAGTGCACGTGTGGTTTCCGCAGAAAGTCGTGAGCGGACGTGCGACAGAAGCAGGCGTCCACGAGAGAAAACACGTTCGACATCGACCGATGTAGCTGCAAAAACAATCAATGAGTGGTAAATTAAAATACAAATATACGTACCAGGGATGGTAAGGTAGTCGAGCGCCATATGCGAAAGGTGAGGGTAGGTAGCACATCGTCGCTGCCACCACTTGAGAGCATCGTCAACATCCTCGACAGGTGCACTAAGGTAGGCGTCGAGTTCATTGCTGGTTGTGTGGTGCCTTGGCTTGGCGAGCGCAGGTAAACGGTCGAAAATATTAAGATCTTTGTCCTGTTGTATTGATACAAATCAACACCGAGAAAAGTAACAAAAAATAAGGCGTACCTGGGCTGTTTGAGTGATGGTGACCTCCTCTCCAGGCCCCGGCGCTGGGCATGAACGTGATGCATATGAACGTTCATACTCAGTGCAAACAATATTGTGAGCAGTGGTCACCCACTCATCCTCCCATCCCGCAGCCTTGAAGTATTCGAGTTTGTGTCGAGGGTGTAAAACTAGCAGATGTTGAATGTCAGAATAAGTGCAAAGAAAAGTGAATGATACTAACCCATTGCGATTCGATAGGTTTCCGACTTGTCAGTGAGGCAATAGTACCTGTTGAGAGTCCGTTTGGCAAGTTTGAGAGCAGCGCGAATGGAGGGATTTAAAGTTTGGTGATTGATGATTCCAGCAGTAAAAACAGAATCGATGTGGTCCATTGCCGGTATAACCATGGCAAGAGTTGGCGATCCACGCGAAAAGTATAGTGTTGCGTGTTTAAGAATCTAGTAACAATAATGACTTGCGTTAGTAGGTGACAAAGACAATGTGACATGTGACTCACCTTCAGAACATCGCGTGTGCCGGTATGACTAATTTACGTGCTGCCGAGTTTTGCCAAAACTCTACTGAGCTTTACCGAGCTTTACCGAGCTTAGCGAAAATCCTGAATCTTACTCTGAGTGCACCTAATATAAAGCAATAAGAAAGCTATGTAATCACCCCAATTCAAGGTCAGTTCAGGTTCATATATTGCTTTACATCACTTTGTATTGCTTTACATTAGTGGGACTCAATGTGTGTTTTGGAAAACCGCTTAGGTCGGGTAAAGCCAGACTGAACTCCCACCCAACACGCACCCAACATGCGGCAGGCCTTGGCATGATGGCGGACTTCGAAAAACATGCCTGCCCTTCGACCCCCACAACCTCGTCGCTCTGCGCGACTCAAAGCCTTGCAAACTCGCCCGCGACAATCCCAAACCACCATGGAACTGCCCCCAGTACCCATCACCCGTGGGAGAGGCAAGAACCGAGGATCCCGGGGTCGTTCAACCGTTAGTACTGCTACTAGCGGCCAAGACCATGCACGCACCGCTAGGCATTGGCACGGGTAAACCCGCGGGTATCAGGAGCTCGACCCGCACCTGCACCCGCCATATACCTGTACCCGTATACCCAAGGGTACCAGTGGGTACGGGTACCACAACAGGTCAGACGGGTCTCGATGGGTACAGTACCCGCAATGGGTATACCCCCGGGTATGCAAGGCAAACGATGGCATTAGCATATGGACTCGAGCAGACTAGTACAAATTGTTAGCTACACTAGAACAATACTATCCCATCCATCCTCGAGTTCTGGTTCCTCACCCTCGACGTCAGCCAAACGAGTGACTGGTAATACATCCTTGTCCTTCACGAGCCCGAGCAAGCTCCAACAGCCGAGACAGAGCAGTGCACGTGTGGTTTCCGCAGAAAGTCGTGAGCGGACGTGCGACAGAAGCAGGCGTCCACGAGAGAAAACACGTTCGACATCGACCGATGTAGCTGCAAAAACAATCAATGAGTGGTAAATTAAAATACAAATATACGTACCAGGGATGGTAAGGTAGTCGAGCGCCATACACGAAAGGTGAGGGTAAGTAGCACATCGTCGCTGCCACCACTTGAGAGCATCGTCAACATCCTCGACAGGTGCACTAAGGTAGGCGTCAAGTTCATTGCTGGTTGCGTGGTGCCTTGGCTTGGCGAGCGCAGGTAAACGGTCGAAAATATTAAGATCTTTGTCCTGTTGTATTGATACAAATCAACACCGAGAAAAGTAACAAAAAATAAGGCGTACCTGGGCTGTTTGAGTGACGGTGACCTCCTCTCCAGGCCCCGGCGCTGGGCATGAACGTGATGCATATGAACGTTCATACTCAGTGTGAACAATATTGTGAGCAGTGGTCACCCACTCATCCTCCCATCCCGCAGCCTTGAAGTATTCGAGTTTGTGTTGAGGGTGTAAAACTAGCAGATGTTGAATGTCAGAATAAGTGCAAAGAAAAGTGAATGATACTAACCCATTGCGATTCGATAGGTTTCCGACTTGTCAGTGAGGGAATAGTACCTGTTGAGAGTCCGTTTGGCAAGTTTGAGAGCAGCGCGAATGGAGGGATTTAAAGTTTGGTGATTGATGATTCCAGCAGTAAAAACAGAATCGATGTGGTCCATTGCCGGTATAACCATGGCAAGAGTTGGCGATCCACGCGAAAAGTATAGTGTTGCGTGTTTAAGAATCTAGTAACAATAATGACTTGCGTTAGTAGGTGACAAAGACAATGTGACATGTGACTCACCTTCAGAACATCGCGCAACTGCGCAACAAGTCCCCACTCATTCTCTTTCAACTCAAAAGGTCCCAAACCCAATCTTCGCTTGTCCGTCATGGTGTCAATGGCTTTTCGATACTGGAGTGCAAACTCCAGCATATCGAACGTGGAATTCCAGCGAGTAGAGACGTCACGGGGCATAATTCTCATGGTAAGCTTCAGTTCAGGTAAGATTGACTTCCATTCAGGCAGCAACCGTGTCGACGAATGCACGATTTTGTAGGACAGCTTGCGCAGCTGTTGTGATGCATGAGTACATGGTGCGTCATTTTCTGGTGTTGTTGAGAGCTTACCTTTGCTAGAACAAATTTTATAGGGCGTATACCATCCTGAAGCATCTCGCGCTCCTCATCTGATAGCTCCCCAACTTCGTCAACCCAGCCATCAAGATTATCAGTATCATCTGCATTGGGATCTCCAGCACCATTTTCCGCGATGGTGTCTGCATCCTCATCCTCAAGTCCTTGTCCAATCTCTCGCAGCTCTTCCTCTGCAGTCCCAACAAATGCAAGGGCCTCATTTTTAGGTACGTCGAATTGTTTTAATAGACTTTTGCAACCAGATTGACGATATGCAGAAAACACCAAGTCCGTGCGGTGTCTCCTCCAAAGTGGGCTACATTTTCAGCAAGTGCTGTGGTCATCGTGTCGTTGCTCGATGCGTTGTGGCGGTGATACTGAGTATCTTTGCAGGTATGAGTAACATATTTAAATGTGAAACTTTGCGGCACTGACCTTATCTGAAATTCCAAAGTCTTCTAAAATCTTTGCGAAGGCTTCCGCAAGATGTGCGCCCGAGTGTGACTGGTATGTAGTATTATTGATGTGCAACCATTTCACTGATGGGATACTCACCTTTGCAACCTCGACGATATCGAGTAGTATTGCAAGCGGCTCGCCGTTGTATTCGAAGTGAACCGACACGGCTATAAACGCTTTGTGATTTGGCGAAGTCCATGCATCCGTGGCAAAATTCAGTTCCCCGTCATAAGTTTGCAGCATGCGCGCAATACGTTTTCTGACATTTACAAATACTAGCTTCACATCGCGGGAGACTGTTGATGGTGATGGAATATAATATTCCGGCCGTCCAGTCTTCATCAGTGATGCAAAACCCCGATCCTGGACTATTTCAAATGGACGCGAGCTCTCCGCAACCCATCGCACGAACTCGGCCCTTCCATCTGTTGTAAGTTTGCTATTATGAGATGTGTGTTAGTCCACTCACTTTGCCTCCGTCTTGGTATGTTGCTTGTGTGAGTAAGTAACCTTACCCTTTCCCTTCCTTTCAAATGATGTCGTGATTGAGCCGGTTTTAAGAATATTGTTGATGACGGATTCTTGTGCTGACACTGCTGTTTTGGCCTCTTGTGCAGCTTCATATGCTACCTCACCCCAACAGGATTTAACATGCTTCACCATGTTGCTGGTTGACTTTGCGTCCCCCTTGTCAAGATAGCGATGGACATGCTGCTGGCAGCCTTTAGCCATGCACTTGAAGACATGTGCACGGCGGCCGCCAGTGTACTCGATATTAGGGACTGGTTCAAAAAACGCATAGACAGGTGATGTCCACCCCTTTTGCAATCTTTCTTTTGAGAATAATCTTTGGGTCAGTTATTGCAGGGATTATAGATGTTTTTACACACTGAGTTCCGCATCTGAAGACTCAGCTTCAGATTCGATGACATCGGCACGACTTGCCTGTGACTTCATCGACTCTGTGTCAGAGTTGACGATGATGGAGTCACCATGCAACAATCGTTCTTCCTCTTCCATGCGGACGGAGGCTTGCCGGGATAGAGGCTGAATATTGGTAGAATCAGGGGGGCTTGGAGATGGGGTGGAAATAGATTCGTTTGATGTTGAAGGTGCGGCCTTCGATTTCTTTGATTGTTCCTTGGTGCTGATACCGCTGCTTGCCTTCCTCTTTAGCTTCTTGCTTCCTTTGGCGACAGCCTGGGCAGCTTTGGCTGTCAGTTTGGTGACTCGCTTGCTAAACATAATAGAAGACACTTCGTTAGACGTAACAGCTTTCTATTGGTACATATTTTTACACATTTAACATTTAGAGTTCACAATGTACTGTATAGTTGTCGAGTTTGAGTTTGCAAACTCATTTTGGATTTGACGGGTCACGGGTACCTAGTGACCCTACCCACACCCATATCCGCGAGGTACCCTTACCCATACCCATGCCAATGCCTACGCACCGCCAAATTCACAATCCAGTGGCAAGCTGACCCAAGGCGCACCGAAAAAATCATGGAGCATCTTCATATACACCCCGCCGACTGTCGCGTCCTCTTTTACTCTGACAACAAATCCCACGCTGATGGTAATTGCCCCTCGGCCAAAGACAAAGTATCAATTTGCCAAATCATCGCAAAGCACGTCTTCGCAAGCGATCCCGAATATGCAAACCATTATGCTGAAGATCCTGAAAGATTTCGAGACTCCACGAACAGCCATATCTTTGGGTAAGTGTTCTCCTATTTATTCTCGTATGCACCGATTAACATGTCCTTTACAGCCTTGGGAAGAAATACCGTGATTTCCACACACAATTACACTCGACGGGCGCTGGTGTCATGCCACTTGATGAAATGAGCACAAAAAATCTGCATGGTGAGTGTTTTTTTTAACATTGATCTCACTACTGACATTTTACAGTGCAAATCCTCAAGGAGTTTGCATGGTATGACGACCTTGCAGCCATCTTAGGGGGAAACCCAGCAGTTTCCCTCAAGACGGTCTCATCGGCCCCAGGAACAGACCATGCAGCCAACTATTTCTCGCTTCTGCAGGACGGCACTGCTGGCAACGCGGAATCCTTTTCAAGTCCTCAGTATGGGGGCTGGGTGCCTTCTCCCGGTACTCAGTATGGGGGTCATCCTCCCAGTATCCAGCCACCTGTTCCTGGCACCCAGGGTTATCCTCCCAGTGTCCAACCGCCTCATCCTGCCACCCAGCCGCCTCATCCTGCCACCCAGCCGCCTCATCCTGCCACCCAGCCGCCTCCTCCCAGCACACAGTATGGGGGTTATCCCCCCAGTGCCCAGCCGCCTTTTCCCCCCACTGGTGCCCAGCTGCCTCCTGCAGCTGGGTACAGTGAGCGCTATGTGCATCCCCCTTCCAATATCCCCTACTCTCGTCCTGGCCAGGACCGGTCCCTTCTCTCCCCCGAATACGAGGACGGGGGGATGGACTATGGCAACAATGACGATGACGACAACATGTACATGGCTGGTCCATCCACCCCCGCCGTCATGGACCTCAACAGCCCCATGTGCAACATCGGAAAGAAACGGCAACTTCTTACATCGTCTCCTTCACTGCCTCTCCCTTCCCCTCCTAAAGCTGAATTCTGTCTCCCTGAGAAGCCTCTGACATCTTTGCACAATAGCCGTGCAGCTTTTGGTGCACCTGACCCTACGAGACGCGTAAGCGGGGGGTTGCTCTCAGGTCTTGGCTCCTTGCGTTCACAGTCCACACCCAGGTCCAAGTCCTCGGCCATGAACTTGATGACGCTGACATCTCACTCTGCGGGCTCTGATAACTCCAAGCGGAGGCCCTCGAAGAAGGCACGTTCGGACATGATGAGTCAAGTTGACGCCATCACTGACGAGATCGGGAGCATCAAGTCAGAGAGGCTCGACAAGGTCTCTCGCGAGGAGCTCAAGAATGATCGAACATTGATTTCTCCATGCTGAGCGCATGGACGCCGCCACTGTACATCAATGTTCGCAAGAGGCGAAGGATGCTGAGATCTGTCTCCGTGAGGCGGAGACAAAGATGCATGAGTCGTCAGCAAGAGCGCATGCTGAGGAGGCAGCATTGCTGCGCCTCAAGATCAAGCATCGTCAGCTCATGGGTGGGTCCTGAGGAAGGTTCACGCGCTGTCCGTCGCAAAGTATATCACCATTCCAATTCTTTTTTTGTCCATCATAGCACTTTGTATTTCTGACTCTCTTGTTGTTGACATATCTACTACTGTTCTACATATCATGCTGCTGCCTTCACTCATGCACCGTTTTTGAGTCTCATTGATACTACATGCCAAAATATATGTGTGTCATATCCCGTACTCCGGACCCTATTTCCCAGCCCTATTGTCACCATCCTTTCCATTGTGTATGTTACACCTCAGTAGGATCAGCCCTGCTACCTCCGTCCATCATCCTACTCGATATCCAGCCTTCCGAACATCTGCAACCAGTCTGTACCCCTGACCCCTGAATCTTCGGATCTCCGGACCTCCACATCCTGTCCGGATATCTCCGGACCATTTTCCCACGGTCCGGCCATATCTCCATTTAGTCACCACCGCTTTTCCGGTCCTCGGATATTGTCATACCCCGTTCTAGAATCCATTTCCCCTATATGCCCAGATCCTCCTGACAGTTAATATCCGACTCCATTCTGATCCTTTCCGTTAGTCTATTCATTTAACTTGTTCCCTTTGTTCTATTTGATATCCGGCTCCATTCTTGATCGTCCGCAGTTATATTCTTTCGAGTTAGTCTCTCTAGTACATAGCCTTAGCTTCCGGGGGCTGCGCTTCAGCCGGATACCCGTTGGGAGTACTACAGTATATAAACCCTCTGTAACCCGTAGTATTTCCTTAGTTCGAATATTACAGTTATTCTCCATTAATGTTGCTTCCATCTCCGAAGCCTTAGGGATTGATTCCCTTACACTCCGACCCTACCTTATGGTAGTCCTTCCTTATCCTTGGCTATTCCGGACTTCATCCAGATAGTCATCCTTCATCCTCCGCTCATCCTTGGCTATTCTGGACTTCGTCCAGATAGTTGTCATTCGTCCTTCACCCATCCTGGGCTATTCCGGACCTCGTCCGGATAGCTATCCCTCGTCCTTCGGCCTTAGGCCTTCATCCATCTCCTGTCCTTAGGCCATCCTTCATCCTTCGTCCTCCATCCTCCGCCCATCCTCCGTC
>JRHT02000293.1:0-14006 GCA_011800875.2 Suillus brevipes Sb2 | reverse complement strand
GGACATGCTGCCGGCAGCCTTTAGCCATGCACTTGAAGACATGTGCACGGCGGCCGCCAGTGTACTCGATATTAGGGACTGGTTCAAAAAATGCGTAGACAGGTGATGTCCACCCCTTTTGCAATCTTTCTTTTGAGAATAATCTTTGGGTCAGTTATTGCAGGGATTATAGATATTTTTACGCACTGAGTTCTGCATCTGAAGACTCAGCTTCAGATTCGATGACATCGGCACGACTTGCCTATGACTTCATCGACTCTGTGTCAGAGTCGACGATGATGGAGTCACCATGCAACAATCGTTCTTCCTCTTCCGTGCGGACGGAGGCTTGCCGGGATAGAGGCGGAATATTGGTAGCATCAGGGGGGCTTGGAGATGGGGTGGAAGTAGATTCGTTTGATGTTGAAGGTGCGGCCTTTGATTTCTTTGATTGTTCCTTGGTGCTGATACCGCCACTTGCCTTCCTCTTTAGCTTCTTGCTTCCTTCGGCGACAGCCTGGGCAGCTTTGGCTGTCAGTTTGGTGACTCGCTTGCTAAACATAATAGAAGACACTTCGTTAGACGTAACGGCTTTCTATTGGTACATATTTTTACACATTTAACATTTAGAGTTCACAATGTACTGTATAGTTGTCGGGTTTGAGTTTGCAAACCCGTTTTGGATTTGACAGGTCGCGGGTACCTAGTGACCCTACCCACACCCATACCCGCGAGGTACCCTTACCCTTACCCGCGTGGGTTACCCGTACCTGTGCCAATGCCTATATGCTGCTGTATTGATGAAGAACCCATTTACATGCTAGTATCTGGTGACATGTGCAAGGGGTGAATGACGTTGGGGGTTTGATCTTCTGAGCATGATAATGACCCATAAGATGCACCAGTGGGAGTGCATATCTACACTCCTTCTCATCGTCAATATTTCAACAAATAATAATCTTGTAGTGTAGTAAATATGCGCAGTTCACTGTAGCCAGGTCAGGATCATTCTCTAACTTTTTATTTGCCGGCAAGGCTTGTAAATTCTGCTTGGGAGTGGTAGACGTGGTCTTCATGCGGCGGCTAAAAGAAGTCAGCTCGGAGGAATCACCTGGGGCAGGCAGTAACATACTTTCCTGTAATCCCAGACCAGCATTGAGTTCTGTCAGGTACCTTGGTGAGATTAATTCTGAATATATGAATTAGCATCTGATCACCCTGATTCAGGGAATGCAATGATGGTGGCTTTGGAAGAGATGCTACTTTAGCGTCTGAAAGCCTAAAAGGGAACAGAGCAGGCTGCTTGGCCAATTTTTGGCCCTTTTCAACAATATTAATTGGACACAGCTTTGAGGATTACTTTCGTACTGTGGCCTGGGTTGATGGGTTGATGGGTTGGGTGCTAATTCGTATGTGAACACCTCCCTGATCAGTATCTCATCTGGGTTGTTGATACCCGAGAGCAAATCACTCACCATGCCTTCCACATGAGGACGATAAGATTCTTTGGCATGCAGCTCCATATCTAACAAATAATATGTTAGTGTTTCTATATGAATGCAAGTGTTAGTCAGGACAAGTATCATGTGGTAGCTGTAATTGATGTTATTTGTGAATATCTTGCAAAGGCGGATAGTCAAGTCTCCATGACTTTTGACTTGTAGACTTCAATCATTGGTGACTCTTTCTTCTGTATCATAGGACATTTTATCTGGTGCCCGGATGGCAAACCTCAGCAATGGGAGTTACACCATGAGCAACTCAGCTTTAAACACATTAAGGGAAATCACAGTGGACAAAATGCTGCTCACTAAATCATCAATATCATTAATACATACAATTTATGAGGTAAAGTTTAGTCTATTATCTTTAGGCAATGACATGGGTTTTGGAAACCCATGAGGGTTGGGTAGAGGTCTCAGCTTGCTGACCCACCAAATACTCATAGGCATAGGTATGTGTTAGTATCTTGACATCAGTCAAAGCTTATTGAACTGTATATTGGTAGCATATTATTTTAAACTTTAAACTAAGTTTTATGCCGAAATCCTTCTATTCTAAGCAGTACTTCTACCACACAATCTCCACATCAATGACTGAGAAGTGCCAGCACAAGCCTATTAAGAACACACAAGAGTTATTTTCAAATGTCAAAAAGATAATCAAGTGAAAACTAAGTCAAGAGCTCATCTCTGGAAAGTCTAGGAAACATCCCACAAGTGTGTTGTCAGATACCAAAGACTCAGACTCTCCTTCAAAAGAGGTTACACCTACTTTGACTCCTACAGTGGCCAGAGCTACAATGAGCCGTGAAGCAGTTGTATGAAGAGTTCATTTCCGAAGACAAGGATGAAAGCTGAGATACTGAACTTGGTAAGAATTGTTGAATATATAACTTCGTCACTTTGTCATAGCACGCGTCATGCGTATTCCTTTCTCTCTGTTTGTCATCTCGGACTCTGTAGTTTACTATATAACTCCCTCGCGTCTCGTCAGATGTACCTCAGCAGTTCTTTCTCAACGCTGAGACTTGTGATCTAGGCTTCTACTTTCCACAGGTTATGAGCCCCGGCTTTACCTAAAGCCAGGAACGAACCTTATCACTACTCCTCTTACGCGCTGCCCGCTGCTCTCATCTCTCATCAGACTTCATGACGGTATCGTCATGGGGAAACATGATCACATTCCCGAGTTGCTCGGTACGGAAAATTATATTGGCTGGGCTACCAAAATGCAGTACGCTCTCGCATGTGAGGACTACTGGTGCCATGTCAATACGAAAGCCGAACCGGGGGATCTTCTCGGGCTTCCTTTGTACTTGCCTTCAGCTGTCGATGTAGCAAAACCCACGGACGCCGAGGTGGCGAAGATGCGTGAATGGCTGCTCAAAGACATGAAGGCCAAGGAGCTCATCACACGACGTCTGAGTTCTTCTGTCTCTTCTCTCGTCCCTCGTTTGCACAGCATCACGGCACGCAAGGCGTGGCAAATTTTGCAGGAGCACTTCAATCGCACTGACATGAGTGCGCAATACTTACTTCGGCAGCAGGTTCAGGCTCTGCGGATGAAAGATTCCGCAGATGCCACGAAGTATGTTGCACAACACTCTGTCTTTCGCGAGCGCCTACTCGACGCGGGTGCGCCATGGGGTGAGACTGACGCCATATACCATATGCTCATGGGTCTTCCCCAAACGCCCATATGGCAACAATTCAAATCCCTCCTTGAACAGCGCATGCATGACGAGTCCATGGTATCCTCCACCTCCTCTGTCCCCACGTTCACGTTTGAGAGCTGCGTCTCTCAGATCACCTCTGAGGCCGCTCGTCATGTCGTCACCCAACTTGCTCACTCGTCACGTCCCGGCTCTGAATATGCCAACGCTGTTGCAGGCTCTGCGCCTTCGGGTATCAACTCCATCACCGGACTCAAAATGCATCGCTTCAACCCGCAGGGCATCTTCTGCACTACTGCGGGGTGTAATAAGGGCGATCATGACCATGCTCATTGCTACCAGAAGGGCGGTGGCATGGAGGGTCAAGCCCCATGGATGAAAGGGAAGAAACCAGACGCACCCAAGACCAAAGAAACGACTGCGGTCGCAGCTGCTGCTGCGACTGCTCCCAAGCCCACTCCTCCTACACCTGCTCCTCCAGTGATCGCTGCTGCAGCTACTGATATCAGTAGTCTTATGCAGGATCTGTCGTTTGCGTCAATTGTGGAACTCCCCGATGATATTGCTTGCGCCGTCAACCTCCCATTCACCACCATCCTTGACTCCGGTACGACCGTCACTCTCGTGAAGGACCGGCGGTTCTTCCATACTTACTCAATGGAGGATCCTGTCGACGTTCTCACCGCTAACCATGGTGTCCTTCAGACTACCGGACGAGGGAATTGTGTGGCGTGGCTCACCATCAGTGGACAGCGCATTCGTATTCGACGATCACACGCATGCCCTCGATCTCCAACTTCTGGCGTCGAAGGATCAAGCACTTGAAGCTTGGTGCACATTGCGTGCGAGGTGGGAGAATTTGTCCGGTGCGCGTATCAAAGTGTTTCGCAGTGATAACGGGGGTGAATTCATTAACGATGCTTTCACTGCGAATCTGGAGGAGGCAGGGATCATGCGTCAATGTTCTGCACCATACGCCCATCAGCAGAATGGCAAGGCGGAACGGGTGATGCGCACCATTGAAGGGTGCATGTACGCCATGCTGGACTATGCACATCTGTCTCCGTCTCTCTGGGGGGAAGCCGCCTTAACCGCGTGTTACTTATTTAATAGGACAGAGTCTCGCGCGTTGCCCCCTGGTAAGACACCTTATGAGATGTTGCACGGGGTACAACCCAATCTAGCTCACCTTTGGGTTTTTGGTGCGCGTTGCTTCGCTCGCATCCCTACTGAATTGCAGCAGAAGCTTGGTCCTCGTTCTCATGAGGCCATCTTCATGGGCTACCCACCTGGTGTCAAGGCATGGCGCTGTCGCGACTCTGTCACAGGGGCCTTCTTCAACAGTCGCGACGTCATCTTCGACGAGGGATTATCCACCCAACCTTTCTCGGACAGCGACGACGATGACGACAATTCACCTCCCTCTGTCACTGCCACTCCATCAGCTCCGGTACCTCCTGCAGACCCAGCAGAACCTCCCCACGTCCCCGTCATTCGCCGATCTGGTCGGATTCCCGTTCCCTCTGCAAAAGGTCAGCTGTTCAAAGGCAACATCGCTCGGCTTGCTCGTCAGCGCGAGATTCGCGCAGCTCGCATCAACGGAGTACCTCCTCCCGCTACTGACACTGACGTTGCAGATGCACCGATTGTCGACGTGCCAACGCCCATGCCACTCCCTCCGCCTCCTGCTCCAGTAGACCCTGATGCCATCGTGCCAGACGACGAGGAGATCGGTTTCCCGCAAGTCATTGCCAACCTTATCATCGTCGAAGTGGCAGCTCTCTCGATCCGCAGCGACACTCGTCGCAATCCACTTGCGTCTGGGTACGACCTGGGCATACCACCTGCCACGTATGACGAGGCGATACGACGCCCCGATAGTGACCATTGGTTAGCGGTGATGAGGAAGGAGATGAACTTGATGTCGGAGATGAACGTGTATGAGTTGGTGCCTTTGCCGGAGGGACGGAGGGCGATTGGATGTCGCTGGGTGCTGGAATTCAAGGAGGACTTGAAAGGTGGGCCCGTGTTTAAGGCATGTCTGGTCGCGCAAGGCTTTTCCCAGATTCCTGGAGTCGATTTCGGACGCACCTTCGCACCTGTCGCCAAGTCGGCGTCTATCCGGGTTCTTGCCGCGTATGCAGCTGCACACGACTGGGAGCTTGACTGTTTCAACGCGAAGCGAGCCTTTCTGTGGGGTAAGCTGCAAGAAGATGTCTATATGCGACAGCCACCAGGGTTCGAGCATGCAGCGTCCGACAGATCTCGCCTTATCGCACACCTCCTCAGTTCGCTTTATGGACTCAAACAGGCAGCATATGACTGGTACGAGCTTCTCCGCGAGGTACTTACTCACCTCGGCTTCCTATGCTGCGAGGCAGACTACGCAGTGTTTATCTTCGACCACGTCAATGCTGAGGGGGTGCAGGTGATCTGCATCATCGCATGGCACGTAGACGACGGGCTCGCAGGGTCTAACAATCGCGCGTTTCTTGATCGCACCAAGAGTCAAATTGCTGATCGTTTTGGGATTACCGATCTCGGCGCAGTCACCAAGTACTTAGGTATCCAATTCATTCGTGATCGACGCACTTGTGAACTCTGGATGCATCAAGAGGACTATATTCGTTATCTCCTGGACGAACACCACATGTCTGACTGTAACCCCGTTGCGCTACCTATGGACCCCAACTTTCCCTTTGGACGTCCCACAGATGTATTCCCGCACGTCGCAGATCTACAGACTGAGTATCGCAAACTCGTTGGTGAACTCCTCTATCTCGCCATGTACACACGTCCCGATATCGCCCTCACAGTAATGCGCCTTGCCCAGTACAACGTCTCAGCCGCTCCTAAGCACTATGCCGCCGCAAAACATGTTTTGCGATATCTTGCCGGTACCATCAGCATGTGTACTCATTACGGGGGTGCAGGAATCAATCCCAATCTTCACGGGTTCTCCGATTCCGACTGGGCGTCTTGCCCTGAGGATCGTGTGTCGATCTCAGGCTATGTGTGGTTCCTTAACGGTGGCCCGATCTCGCACTGCGCTAAGAAACAAACGACCCAGGCGTTATCATCGACCGAGGCAGAATATATGGCACTCACTGCGGCAATCCAAGACGGCATCTGGCTACAATCGTTCTTCTCCTGCCTTAGCATCCCTCTCACTCTGCCTCTCCAGTTGTTTGCTGATAACGCTGGCGCTATAGCGCTCTCGAAGGAAGCTGCCAATCACGTCCGCACGAAGCATATCGACCTCCGTTACCATTTTATTCGTCGACATATTGAATCCAATACCTTTGCTCCTATCTGGCTCTCCACGCACAAGAACACCGCAGATATCCTTACGAAAGTCCTTCCTCGTCCCGCTTTCAATCTTCACCGTTCCGGTCTCACTCTCGTTCCTCGTTAAGGGGGTGTGTTGAATATATAACTTCGTCACTTTGTCATAGCATGCGTCATGCGTATTCCTTTCTCTCTGTTTGTCATCTCGGACTCTGTAGTTTACTATATAACTCCCTCGCGTCTCGTCAGATGTACCTCAGCAGTTCTTTCTCAATGCTGAGACTTGTGATCTAGGCTTCTACTTTCCACAAGAATTTATTCATAATGCACACTATTGTATATTAACTCTCATGGGTAGAGCATTTGAAAAAGAATGGAACTCATCTATTTATGCATTATACCACCCAGTCCTGGATATTGGTTATTATGAAGGCCACCGCTACTATGAATTTAAGTGTATGTTCGAAGCCAACTGTTATTGCAAATCATTCATGCTTTACTATGTGTTGAGATCTGGAGCAAACTAGGCTTGATGCAAGATAGTCATGTGAAAGCTATTGCCATTGGAGAACAATCAACTCAACTCCACGTCAGATGATAATAAATGGGGAAGACACAAGGAGCTAATATAATGACCTCCTCTCTCCCTTGCTCCTTCCCCTGCTCGTTCTCCTCTCCTCTCCTCTCTTCTGTCCGAGTCTCTGTCATACTCTTTCAGCTCTGTGCTGTTGTCGCTGTTGCTCTCATAATTGTTGCGTGTGAGTAGCACTGCAATACAACTGATGTTTGTGGCAGTATTTGATCAAACATTATCCGGACCACACACATTATCTTGGGGACTCATAGAGGCTCAATGAGTTGTGTGTTGATGGTCAATGATCGTAAATCGAGCAGCAGTAGAGCACACTATGATATTGATAGCTACTTGCAAGCTGGCCGTAGTTGACAATCTATTTTTAGTAAGTTATTCTCAGTGCTAGTTGGTCTCCAAGGGGGCAGAAAAAGGGTCTGGACTCGTGTACAGGTCGTCATCCTCAGCAGCTCCAAAGTTGTCATGAATGTCGACATCAGGGGAATTACAAAGGCCAGGAAGGTACGTCTGAGGGAGGGGAGAATTATTAGGAAGGGGGAAGGGAGAAGGGAGCATGTTGGAGTAGCCGTGGATCAATTTGGGGTCCACCGTGCGAACCCTCAGCATAAGAGCCAGCAGGATATGCATTGGAGGGAGGATATGTATTGGGGGGAGGATATGCATCAAGGGGAGGATGTGTGCTGGGGGAGGAATATGTGCTAGGGGGATATGCATAGAGGTGCAGTGGCATCAAATCGCATGGAGGGACCAGCCCTGCCATGCGATTGAACATGTGAATATAGGGCATCTGCATGATCAACCCCCGGCTTAGAGGAGTGCGTCTTTGCTGCCATGAAGGGATTACTATGCCAGATAGAGTTGAGATCCAAATACCACGGAAGATCCGCGAGAACTTGTTCTGTGAGACTCAATCAGCCAAGAACCCTAAACCAGGGATGACAGACTCATCTAATAGATTTTCCAGATGTCCCATCAGACGGGATGATGCCAGCACCTGTGGCAGTAAATTTGCCTTTGTTCTTCTTGTACTTAGTCCTGAGCTTTAATGTATTAATTAGCATATGCAAGAACAAACGAATGAGATAATGCTTACCCTAAGACACAATTGAAGACTGAGTCACAGAATTTCTTTGGATTCTGATGGTATGCGGGGCCATACTTGACGTGATGCGCAAAATTAGGCGGAAGATAACGCCGTAGATATCACCTTTATCCTTGCCAGAGGGATTGTCATCGGCTGGAGACATCCTCTTCTTCACCTCGGAATAGAACAGAACCCTACAATCAAAGGGGTGTGTGGTTAGGTAATTGACTAGGGTATCAGTGAGGGCATTTTCGCTTTGCCACTGAATTGACATCTTGATGGCAGGAGCTTCTGGAGGGGTGCTGGATTGTACATCAGAGGGGGATTTTCGAGCATCCATCACCCTTGAGAGCACTCGAGTGTTGGCTCTAAGCCGTGCAGAACGACAAACACTGTTACTCAGCTTTTTGGAAGTTTAATAGGAGCATTGAAGTACTAATGTCTAACTCATTTGTTCAAATATTCAATATCTTAGGCCAAAATCACCTTATTACATGAATTTGAATGTGGGATCAGGACTGTTCTTAATGAGTTTGTATGACAGGCAATACTTTTGATAGTCATAGAAGAATGTGTAGGCAGATTGATATTCAAAGCAATCTTTACTTCTGAAGTTGTTATCTGAATTATATTATCTATCACTGCAGTATGCAGTTGATTTGAGTAATATGATTATAGTTCATTGATATTGGTTCCATAGAATTATTCTATGCCTATTATACTTGAGATCTGATTTGATATAAATCAAATTAAATGTAAAGCAGTGAAGTGGCTCTCTAAATCTTTTAAATTTTTCAATGATGCTTGTCATTCTAGCTAATCTATTGCTTTGGTGAACACTTTCACTGAAGATAATTCTTCTATTGCTTACTAACTTAATTCTACTGAAAATTTCATTAGCTTATTCAGTCACTTGAAGAGTAGAAAGATGAATGTCATTAGTCCCTAGACTTTCTTTTTAATCGTAAACTTAGTGAATACTTCAACATCATCAAAGCAAGGTCTATAAGTGGTTCTGCATTATCAGAGTAACATTGTCTTTAAATCTTTGCTGCTAATTTCTGTTTACTTCTTAACATAGACTCTGGCACTAGCTCCACCTACACTTGTTGAAGCCAGAGTGCTTGTTCAAGTGGTACATATTCTATCTTATGGATTTTATGAACCCTCGCCTATTTCTTGTCCTCCTCCAGGTGGTTTTTGCTTGATTCATCATGCTTTGTAAGACTTACAGTTGTGTTTTTAAAATATTAGTAAACAGGATGACTTAACACACAAATTAATTACTACAGTACCAGCATTGTAAACGACTGGGGTGGCTCCAGCCTCAAACCTAAGTGGAAGCATACATCAGCCTCCAAGTCAGCCATTATTTCCTGCACCTCTTTGCAATCTTGTTTGCAGAGCTTTTGTCATCCTAATAGCTCACCAATGTTGATCACACAAAGGTGGGAAGCAGGATAGTCATATGCACAAATAATAGGTATTTTTTGAGTCTTTCAACTCTAAATGCAGCTTCGAGACTTCTACAGCATTAGTGTGATTTCTGATATGGTGTCGATGGACTTTATTAATGCATTTTGTTTAGTTTCACTCTAAGTGAAAGAAACTCAAGCATGGTTCCCTTATTCTTAGCAACTCAGGATGGAACCATGGTCACTCAACATTTGCCTTCTATCTGAAGCCAACTATGCTTAATCTTGCTCTGGATTGATTGTACGTGAGGACATACTTATCATATTATGTCTTCACATTATGAATGAGTTATCAAGAGTTTTCTGTGTTCCCTACCATTTAGTGTATTTTGAAGATCTTATCTAGTGTGGCCTAAAGGAAGAGGTCTGTCTGTTTGATGGGATCTGCCCCCTGCACTCAATACAGAGTGCCTGCTGGGAACAGAAACTCTAACCCCATCAGATACATTCCTTCATACATTCATCTGATGTGTCCACCCTCTGGAAACACACAGCACAAATACAAAACAATTGTATTTATTATCCTTGAGCATAATATCAATGCTGTTCTTGTGGAGGAAAAAAAACTGCTATCAAATGCATTAACATGCACTTCTCTATTTTCTGCCATTGTATTTAAGTAATCCTAGGGGAGTGTGAAGTTGGAACTTGAAGTGGACTGAACACACACTGACAAAAGAACCTGCTTATATAATAGTAGGCTACAACTTGTTGCTTGACCAAATCGCATCTTCAACAAATATCATATTTGCTATGCCAGCTTGTGCAGATTTTCTACAAATATGAATGATGATAGTGATAAAGTATGGGCAGGCAAACATTAGTCTCATTATGTAGACCCTAAGAACCAAAAGAACTGGATAGACTTTGCAGACTACTTTTGTGCTTGATTTATTGGATCATATTGAATTCAGGATTAGTAACGAGGACCCCCAAGGGCACAGCTCGATTCTGGGTCGTGAGAGTGATGATGGGTGTAGATGTAAAGGCTTTGTAAGAGAACGCAATGATGAAATGATATACCGTGCTGCAGAAGAGAGGACCGAAAATGTATGTGAAAAGAGAGAAAACACCATGATGGTATGAAAGTTGTTGACGAATCATACTGTGCCCGTTTTCCACAAAAGTAATCTGCACAATATGCTAAACCTTTCGACATTTGTTTGGGCCCTTGCCGCTATGACCTCCCCCAGACATTTTGGCACCCTTGAAAGGTTTAGGCTTGCCAGCCAAATTCTTCTTGGGGTTGCTGCTAGTACCAGCCACCACAGGGTCAGAACTTGACACGTCAGCCATAGTGATACTGTGAAACGTCTGAGGTGGAGGAGCTTTTGAAGGGCGACAACAACACTTGGAACGAGTTGACGTGGGTTTTGCGTTAGCATCTTTCTCTGCTTCTGAAGGCTCGTACGATGAGTCACCGACTTGTTTTGAGGTTTGGAGACATGCAGAGTGCCAGTTGACGTAGCGCAGGTGCGCTTTCATTCCTCGGTCGAGGAGCTTCGTAATCGCATCCATACGGAATTCAGGCACCAAGGTCTTGATTAAATGAAGTCAGAACGCCTCACATAATACTATGATAACTTACCCCATGGGCCCTGTGCTCAGCCTTTCTGTTGTGCATGTCAATTGGTTTATTGTCATCTCCTTTGATCCAAAGGAAATATTTGACTGATTGAATATGACACCATGTGTTATTAGCGACCCTAACAGGGTGCTCAAAAGTGCATGGCGTAGAACACTTGGTGATGAATGATTTAAGGGAAAGGGGTTCAGGTTGGCTGGGAAGATTGTCGGGCTTACAATTATGCAACATCTTTGACACGGTAGACTTTCTTGCAGGACAGACATAATGTTTAGCCTCACGTACGAGGACAATTGATGCAAAGATCGCCTCTGGATACTCCTCAATCATGGACTCTACTCCCCGAAACACATGATCCCACTCGTCTGTCACAGCGGTCTCTCCAATGAAAGGAATGAGTAAGACTTCTGTGGGTCCTTCCGTCGCGGTTAACGAGATCGCCATATTAGGTGTGACAGACTTGTCTGTAATCTGGAGCGGGTAATTCATATGAACCTGTGGATTTATTGTCCTGTGATGGTAAGGGATACGATTCATCGCGAGTGTGAATGATTTCTTCAAGTCGTCGTAGAATGCTTCATGCAGAACAGTAGGCATATCGATGACAAGGAGATGTTCGTTATAGTCGTATGTCAGCCTGAAGCGCCCAATTGAGCAATCCTCAAAATAGATTAGCGTGATTGACTCACTCAGAAGCAGAACATTCTTAATTCATATTGAGGGTTCAGCACTTCTCAAGGGAGCCACTATGTCATGATGTGCCTGTCACAACCTAAGAATGAATAAATGCTAGGGCAGAAACTAGGACTCAAACAAAGGATAATCACAAGAGAAGAGAAGCAAGTGTGCCTTGAGTCGATTCAATGATGAATACACAAGAGGTTTGAACTAAGGAACTACTGACTACAATTGACTACCTATATACAACTACTGAAACAGAGATACAAATTGAGTTCTAACTACTGACTAATCATTAAATAGAATGAGAATCATACAATGTTTATATAATGGAATGTTCTGGAATGTTCTTTGTTATCTTATCGGGTCACGTGATATAATCTTATCTAATCTAATTAGTTACAGTCATAGAATACTTCTTCATCATCTTCTTCCACATGGGTAACACAAGTAGTAGGAGCTAAGGGAATTGTAGGGTTGAATCGGAGATTAGAATGAGGTGTTTGTGACAGTGCCCAGAGTGGAACCTTTATTCACCCTAACTCATACTTAATGTCCACCATCCTGAGAGCCAAGCCTCTGTCACTAATAGGGGGTCCTTGACGCACCTGGGGGGTGAGCCCACCCACGGGCTCCAGAATTTGAACAGAAAGCTGATGCAAGATTCAGATGAGACTATGGTTACTTTCATCAATACTATGCCACATCTGCTGCCAAGCAGAAGTCTCAACTAGTTCGCACAGTCACTCCCTCAGAGATTACAACTGTATAGTTTGAAGACAGTTGCACCTATTATAATCGCTAATGCCCTAGTCCATTATAAGATACTACTCTCCAAAGACAGGGACATCAAAATATCTGTAACATATTCAGTTTGACTAATTCTACTCATTTTTCTGTTAGTACTAGGGAAGGCACTTTATTGGATAACTCTGATCACAACCATTGCGTATATTTAAGACATTTCACATTCAGCAGACATCTACACTTGTCATACACTATTTCTAATTCTACATCTATCACCTCTACACTTAAGCCTAGGTGAGAAAATAGGACCATGTAGTCCTTTGATACTGTAGAACCTAAGACATCTATCATTCACAATACTAACACCTATGACAACACTTATCCTAACTCACACACCCTTTATTGACCTCATTCAAGCACAATGTGTGATATCTACTTCCTGCATCACTTGCCAGTTGAGGAGCCTCCTACATACTGCTCTGCCGGGAACATTGTTAAGACCCATGCTGGAGGGTCTCATTAGGAAGGAAGAGCTTGGCCTCAGCTTGTGCGCTGTGTCCCTTATCTGAGTACATGCCCTATATTTCAGAATGAAGTCCGGAGGACATCCGACGAAGTTTAGTGGAACTCAGAAGGTAAGGCAACTCTGGTGAAGTGCCCAATGGACTTCTGGTGAAGTGTGGGAAAGTCCAGAAATGAAATGATATCCAGACTGTGGGAACTCGTCCAGAAACATATCCGGAGTGCGGGAACTAAATCCGGACATATGTCCGGAAATAGGGGGACTACTTAGAAACATATCCAAGAGTGCAACAGATAAAGGATTAAACAGGACGAAGGCATCAAGCCAAAGTCCGGACAGAGGATATGTCGGAGGACGAAGGATAAGTGGAGGAATGCAGGATGACTATCCGAATGAGGTCTGGAATGGTCCAGGGTGGGCGGAGGATGAAGGATGGATGCAGGCCTCAGGCCGAAGGATAGCCATCTGGACGAAGTTCAGAATAGCCAAGGATGAGCGGAGGACGAAGGATAACTATCCGGACAAAGTCCAGAGTAGTCCAGGATAAACGAAGAATGAAGGATAGCTTATCCGGACGAAGTCTGGAATAGCCAAGGATAAGGAAAGACTACCATGAGGTAGAGTTGAAGTGTAATGGAATCAATCCCTAAGGCTTCAGAGATGGAAATAGCATTAATGGAGAATAACTGTAAGATTCAAACTGAGGAAATACTATGGGTTACAGAAGGTTTATGTACTGTAGTGTTCCCGACGGGTATCCGGCCGAAGTGCAGTCTTCGGAAGTGTCCAGATCCATGTATACTGAAGATTATATGAGTTCTGATACCAATGATATTGACTTGGACAATTCAACTGACCAGTATGAGTTATCTGAAGATGA
>JRHT02000292.1:27432-39358 GCA_011800875.2 Suillus brevipes Sb2 | reverse complement strand
GGTGAGCAGGTTGCTAGCTCCCAAGTACTGGTCTGAACATCATGGACAAATCGATATGTCGAATCATTGAAGAATCCAGCTCACTGCACTGTCACGGGCCAGGTGAAATTGACGCGGTCCTGCCGCGGTCGTGACGCGCCTGTGACGCGGCACTGTCACAAATCCTAAGGTGCAGACAACCATCTTTGACGCTCGCAATGCATTCCAAACATGTTCCACCCTCGTTTATAATCAATATATGACATATATGAATGTCCAAATATCTGTGCTGAAGTACTTGACTGTCTTCCGCACTCATACTACTCTGGCATGTAGCTTCAAGTTCACCTTGTATTTCTAACCATTCAAGATCTAATGTTGGTTTTCAGATATAAAATACCATCTCACTGTGCGGTCCAGGTCAAGCCTTCGACAACCTCACCTTGTCAGGTCTGATGGCGCCTCTATACTTAATCCGTATAATCATCTCAAGCCCCAGCCATTTTATACCAAGCCTCATTCAGTCTCCCAACACTCGACAAGTTCTCTCAGCATTGTCTTTGCGGCTTCAATACTAATTTCAACCTCTATATTGACCTATGCTGCATCCGCGTCAAGGCCCAGTGACTTGCATTAGGCTCGTGACCAGCCTGGCTTACATATACCACAGATACTCGAGTGGTGTAGCCAGGCTGGTCGATCTCGGAGAAATTTGGCAGGCGGAGCGAGGAGTTTGAAATTTGACAGGTGCCAATTGCGCCGGGGGTATGTTCAGTACATACAAGTCATTATGCATCTGCTCCTGCTGCTCTCGCTCAGACTACATGCCATGTTAAGTTTCAAAAATGAGTTCTGTATGACTTTCACTGCTCGAGATGTGATTGAAAATATCCCAATGGACTTTACAAGTGCCCTTTCAATGACACAACACCAGCAAGTTTTCGAGGCCTTCTCTATTGACGTATGCCATGTGCAATACGAACCACGGCTTGTCGGAGTTGCCAGAAGGAATACTACCTCGTATATATACCCGTTTCGTTATGGTTCATCTCTCTCCTCAGTCTGTTCTAACACGACTGAGGGTGAGTCGCTTCTTGTCATTCCGCCGTACTTAGATAACTAACAGTTTGTACGTACAGACTGACAGTGTCTAGGTACATATAATAAAGTCCGTTCTAACACGACTGAGGACTGACAGTGTCTAGATTTAACAGGTTATGAGCCCTGCTCACTCATAAACGAGCGAGTGGAACCTTCTAGACCCAGTCGCTTCGAAAAGAAGCAAGTTACGAACTCGCACGTCATCAGCGTGCATCATCGTTCATCGGCGTACCTCGACATATTCATTTGTCGTTCTCCGATTTCCCTATCGGGCAGGAAGCACTCCTAACTGAGGATTGTGCGCACGTCCCCGACTATATAAGCAGGCATAAACTCCCGTTTTGCCGCCCGTCGTCTTTCTTGCCCCTTGTTCTTGAACCACTACCACTGGTAATGTCAAGGGCCAACAAACCGCAACTCCATACTCGTTCCAAGAGCTCTCTGACGTCCACGTCTTCACCTACTGCCACCATGCCGTCTTCTATCACCGTTATCACCCTTAGCCAGACCGATCTCGAGAAGATCGAGATCCTCGATCGCAGCCAGAACAACTGGGGGGTTTGGTCTGATAAGTTACAGAACTACTTACTTCTTAAACACGGCGGTGGATACCTCCTCGGCGTCATCACACGCCCTGACCCTGTCACCGACTTTGCTGGAGCGGGAACCTGGGATCTCAACAATCTCTGTGTTATTGCAGCATTACGCACCCGCTCTAGCTCCGAGGAACAGGAGTTCTTACGCCCCTTCACCAACGCGTTCTCAGCGTGGACTGCTCTGAAAGCTCGCCATGAGAAGGTTGGGCCCATCGCGCAGATCCTCCTTATCCAACAAGCACTCGCAGTTCACTATCGTCGTACTGAACGACTCTCCGTCACTAGCACCCAACTCAGTGACGTCGTCAGGCGCATATACGCGATCAGACTTCCCAAAGAGGACGACTTCCTTACAATCATGATGCTCAACGCTATGACGGACGACCTTCCTCATGTCCGTAACCATATCGCGGACGCCCTCGCCACCAGTACTTCCACCTCCCCATATGGACATACCAATATTCGCTCCCGTCTCGACGTTGAACAACAGCTACTCGACTCCGAGAAGCTCAAGAGTTCGTCTGAGGTGGCAATGGTAGCTTCGGGCAAAGGTAACCGTCGTAATGCTCATCCTGGCAAAGTTTGCTCTGAGTGTAACACGGTGGGTCACTCCTCTTGCTGCAAGACCTGTAGCAGCTGGGGACATGTCGCCAAGGAATGCTTCGCTAGAGGTGGAGCTATGGAGGGTAAGCGTGACGAAGTTCTTGCGCGCTGAAGAAGAGGAATCTGAACCGTGAGGAAAACACAGGGGGATAATGGAACAGTAAGTCCTGAATGCGAGTGATGGTCTTGACCCAAGGACAGCTACTGAGCTAAGGGAAATCCTCTCTGAACGAGGGAACCACAAGAACTAGTAGGGAGTAGAACGACAAACGCGCGAAGCGCGATATAGAGCGGAGCGCGGGAAGCGGTCGCGCGCGAAATACGCGCGAGAGCGAGAGCGGAGGACGCGGCGCGCGCGATGCAGAAGCGCGCGCTAAGATATGGGATAGAGAAGTCGCGCGAAGTGCGACTTAGATAGCTTTGTTTAAGAAGTAGATCACACTAGTAGAACTAGTAAATGACCAAGTGATTGCTGTGCGGCGCGCGAGAGTGCGAGGAAAATAGATTTTAAGTGCTAGGCTATCTACTACACAGAGGCAGTAGCTGGGAGGGAAAAGTGATCCCGAACATCTACATGAAGTCCAGAATATATGTAAAACTACAAGCGTCACTAGACGCGCAGGTCCGAAGTTGCGAGCTGAGTAAGCTAAATATAAGTGAGCATACATGTAATAAGGGTTTTCGGTACCGCGCGCAGCGCGACGGCGTGAGTATGAGCTCGGAGATATGTTAGATAAAAGGAAATAACATGAGAATGCACCAATGAACGCCAGCGGACATGGGATGGACAGGAAGTGGATAATAGGGCGAGACGCGCGGCGGACGCGCACGCGCTGAATCTGTAAGAATAAAACTGAAGGTGCGCGAAGGCACAAGACTTGTCCTAAGGATAAGAGCTGGGTGATGTTTAGGAAGGGAGAGAATTCGTTAATGCACGCTCAGCGAGACACGAGTCTCTACAGCGCAAACGCGCTGCACGCGATGCTGCAGCAGCCAAGGGGGGGTTGTTCACTAAACCGTCTCCTAAGGCTGCTGCCACTGGAAAACCTGGTGGACTCCGTTATGACCAAGGCGGACGCGCGTATCTCCTTGACGGGGAGACTGGTGAAGCCATATATATGGCAACATCCTCCACTACCTCCACTGCCTCCTCTACTACCCCCGTCTCTCAAGAGTTCACCGGACTCGCATAGGATCCTCTCCCTTCTGCCCACATCAAATCCTTGCCGGGTTCTGATGACGAAGAGTATAACGCTCTCTTCGCTGCCGTTGGCGACTTACATGCGAGTATTGATTGGCGTGAACACACTCAGGACGTGGACTTCGCGGGAATAACCTACAAGGCTCCCAACCAACGTCACCGTACCATCATTGACCCATCTGTTGTGCCGTTCTTCCTCGACAGCGGAGCGTCTGTTCATATCAGCAACGTTGAGTCTGATTTTTACTCTTTGCGTCCCGTCCCGCCTCGTTCCGTCAGCGGTATTGGCAGTTCCTCCATCCAGGCTATTGGGGTCGGCTCTATTCGCCTCATCATTGCCAAAGGCATCCACCTTACCATTGACAACGTGCTCTTTATCCCTACTGCAACTGTCCGTCTCGTCTCCGTCTCTGCGATCTGCTCTGCTCATAGGTGCATCCTGTCTTTGACAAGTCTTCTTGCTGGATTCAGGCTCGGAACGGCACACGTATGCTTACTGGCAACCTCACCTCTCGCCGTCTCTACGCCTTATCCGGCGGCCAGCTTTCAGCCGACCATGCCTTCCTTGCACAGCGTCAGCCCACCCTCGAGTCCTGGCACCGTCGCTTGGGCCACGCCCATTACCGTGCCGTATACGATCTTGCATGCTCAGGCAATGCAACTGATATGCCGATTGATCTCTCTACTCAACCTCCCATTTGTGACGCCTGTGTCCTTGGCAAACAGACCAAGACTAGCGTTTCTAAGGTTCGGGTGGGGGAAAAGGCATCACGGAAGCTTGGTATTGTACACGTGGACTTGATGGAGCACCCAGATACATTGTCTGCCGCTGGGAATAAGTACGTTATGGACATCATCGATGATTTTTCCTCCTATGCATGGTCAATTCCTCTCGCATCGAAAAGTGACGCCTTTCCAGCCCTTCTCGCATGGGAACGAGCTCGCGAGCTTGAAACTAGCCTTAAGGTCGGCATTTATCGGTCAGACAATGGAGAACTCAAGTCTGAATCAATGCGTCAATGGCTCCTAACACGCGGGACACAACACCAATTCACCGCGCCATATACCTCAGCTCAAAATGGGCAAGTAGAACGTCTTCACCGCACTCTGATGGGTAAGGCACGCGCAATGTGTTCCGCATGTTCCGTTCCACCTAATCGTTGGGACGAATTCGTGCTAACGGCTTGTTACTTGTCTAATCGCACACCCGTTGTCTCACAGTTGGGGCATACACCTTTTGAGCGTTGGTACTCGCGCAAACCTGACCTTAGCCATTTACGTGAAATTGGTTGCCGGGCCTTCGTCCTCATTCAGAATCGACACAATCCCAAGATATATGATCGGTCCGTTGAATGTGTATTGATTGGGTATTCCCTTGACTCCAAAGCATAGCACTGCTATCATCGTGAAACTCACAAAGTATTTGTATCCTACCATGTATCTTTCATTGAATCTCACCATGCTAGCGCCCTTCCACTACATTCTGGAGTCGTTCTACCCAATCCTGCCATCCCTTCCGTGCCAACGCCTCCTTCTCAATGAGCTACTGTCGAAGACGCGCCTGAAGAACCCGATCCCCTTCCTCTACCGCGACGTTCAGCTAGGGTTCCCGTCCCCTCTGAACGGATACGTGCGTCAAAGGATCTACCCTATACCACCACTACTCAACGAGCCGTCATTGAGTCCATGGCTGCAGCTGACCGTCTTCGCGCGCTCAAATCTCCACCCACAGCCTTGCCAGATGAAGCTACATTAGCAGCCATGGTATCTGAACACGACTTAGCTCACCTTGCTGAACTCTTTGCAGCCATGCCTGATCATCTCGATAACGAGCATCCTGACGACCCTTCTACCTACGCTGAAGCAATGGCTTCACCTGACGCTGCCTCGTGGACTCAAGCGCTGCAGGAGGAGTTCAAGTCATTGAAGGATCTCGGTGTGTACAAGCTAATCCCACGTACTTCCGTGCCAAAAGGACGCAAAATCATGCATGGACGCCCTGTATTTAAACTCAAACGTGATCAGCATGGCGCAGCAGCTCGGTTCAAGGCTCGGTACGTCTGTCGCGGTTACACCGCAGTCTGGGGACAAGACTACACTAAGACCTCCGCACCCACGGCTCGCCTCGAGTCATTCCGCGTCCTTGCCCATCTCGGAGCTGCACTTGACTGGGAAATCGACCAGCTGGATATCAAGACAGCGTTCTTATATGGCCTACTCGACCCTGACGAAGTCTGCTACATGGAGCAGCCCGAGGGATTCGTTGAGGCCGGCTTTGAGGACCATGTCTGGGAACTTCAGCGTGGGCTCTACGGTATGAAGCAGGGTGGCCTTGTGTGGAATCGAACGATGAATCAAGCTATGCTAACGTGGGGATTTACACGTCTGAAATGTGAATATTGTATCTACTACCGCCACACTGACACTGGAATCCTTCTCGTCGCGATCCACGTGGACGATTTTTTCACCATCGGAAGCTCGAAAAGTGTCATCACTGATTTCAAAACACAGCTATGCACCAAATGGACAGTTTCTGACCTCGGAGAAGCACGATTTTGTCTCGGCATTGCTCTTGAACGCGATTGATCCACTCACACCATCAACCTCTCACAAACTGCGCTCATCGATCGGGTGGTCAAACAATTTGGTCTTAAAGACGCTGTGCCCGTATCTACGCCTATGGAACCTGGTCTCCAGCTCTCTCGCAAACACCATGCACCCACTACCTCTGATGAAAAGACCCTCATGGCGCGCACACCTTATCGATCACTGGTCGGGTCACTCATGTACCTCGCTATCGGCACGCGTCCAGATATAGCCTACGCAGTACAACAACTTTGTAAGTTTCTAGACTACTACGGCCCAGTCCACTGGGAAGCTGCCAAACGCGTTGTGCGTTACCTTAAGGGTACTCGTGACACAGCCCTCGTCCTTGGGGGAGACCACCCCGCCCGACTCATCAGCTACACCGACAGTGATCTCGCAAGCTGTGTCGATACGCGCAGGTCCGTCAGCGGTTACTGCTGCACCTTGGGTAGCGGTATGGTGACATGGAGTGCGAGGCAACAAAAGACGGTATCCCTGTCTACATGCGAGGCTGAATATGTTGCTGCGTCAGAGGCAGCCTCCGAGCTCAAATGGTTACGAACCCTTCTCAGCAAACTCGAGTTCCCCCAGCTCTCCGCAACACCTCTGCTCTGCGATAACAATGGCAGCATTGTGCTCACCGAAGATTCCTCTTTCCACGCGTGCGTCAAACAAATAGACATCAAACATCATTCCATTCGCCCACACGTTTCAGAAGGTCGTCTCAAACTGCACTACGTTCGCTCGAAAGACAATACTGCCGACATTTTCACTAAACCATTACCTCGCAAAGACTTCGAACGCCTTCGCGCATGCCTCGGCCTCAGGTGATCAATCGAGGAGGAGTTTGTTTCTTCCGTGGTTCGCATCGAGGAGGAGTATTGATGTATGCCATGTGCAATACGAACCACGGCTTGTCGGAGTTGCCAGAAGGAATACTACCTCGTATATATACCCGTTTCGTTATGGTTCATCTCTCTCCTCAGTCCGTTCTAACACGACTGAGGGTGAGTCGCTTCTCGTCATTCCGCCGTACTTAGATAACTAACAGTTTGTACGTACAGACTGACAGTGTCTAGGTACATATAATATCAGTCCGTTCTAACACGACTGAGGACTGACAGTGTCTAGATTAACACACTAACAATCTCTCATTGATTGATAGTCTGACACATGACGCAAGTACGCTGTGTCTATATACACAAAGATCACAACGTCCGAAGTTGTTCCAGCTCAGATGCCTGATATCGTTACTTTCTGCAAGATACGTCGTACTTCGAGCTGCGACAGGCTCTGGCAAAACCCTTGCTATGATTCTCCCTTCACTGCTTTCTCCAAACAAGATAGCCATCACAGTCACCCCTCTGAAATTGCTGCAGCGAGACCACGTACGCTGAAGATACAGTGTTATCACTCTCTTAAAACTTGCTTAAAACATTAAATTTGTCTTTGTGAATCACAGGTTCACTAAAATGGTTTCATTTGATTGATCTGATGAACTTTTAGTACCACTGCTAGTGTTGCCGCGGCTCGGGCTTCAAGCCTGGCTGCAGCCGAAATTAAGGTGTGGCTGGTCAAGCCGTCACAAATGAAAATCTTCCACAATCGTCAGGGCTCGGCTCGGCCAAATTAGCCATGGCTTGCAGCTCAAGCCAAATGGCAGCCATTATAGTTAGTATATTGCACGAAAAATAACCAATAAAGCATTCGTAAACACCTGGTCAGTGTCAATTGACGTCCGCCGTATATCGAAGTGCGTACACAGCAAAGTGTTAGCGTTCGTATACTCATCGCCATACAAGATTCTCACAAACTTTGCCCAATGGGTCCACAGAATGATGTGAGCGATTTGATGCCGAGGTTTGAATTATGCACTGAGTCCGGATCAGCACAATTGGCAGCATCGATCATGCGCGAAAGCTTCACCGCAGCAGCAAAGCTGAAGAAGTTGCAGTGCACCCCACAGGGCACAGGCACAGAGGGGAGCCGGAGATGGTGTATGTGTTGGATCGGCCATCAAAGTGGCGAAGTAGATTGGCGAGGATGGTGGGATTCAGGCCTGAGGTGAGAAGGTGAAGGAGAATGCGGTAGCGGGATAGTGGGATAGAGAATATCATCGATATCCAAAAGGGAGGTCTGTGTACGAACATCGGGGTTACTATGTTGGACAGGAGTTTTCTTGATCAGAATCTACCATGGCACTTTGCTCAGAGAACAAATGGTACACTAAGAATAAGGCACCGACCTCAACAGTGCAGAACGGGACATGATGTTCCATGATATCTTTTTCAATGTCAGTCCCTGGTATACACCGTGCCGACAGTGATTGCCTGCAAGACTGTATTCCCGTACATTATACTGTGTCGATGTGTCAGGATCTGAGGATGTATTTCGTCAGTTGGGCTTGCACTTCGCGGTTGTTGGTGCTTTGACAATGTCTCTGATCTGTCAGAAGTGCATGCGAATCATTCATCGGCCTGTATGCATTTTTGCTACCTTCTTCGCCGGTCGTTGCTACTTTGACAATGTCTCTGTCTGTCAGTGCATGCAAGCATTCATTGCGAGTCGAATATAGGTTGCTGCCTTGGATTAGACATGTGTGTCGGTTTACCTTCCCAGTCAGTGTGAGTAGCAGCTCGCACATCAGGAAAAATTGACACTGCTGTAGCCACGGGTGACAGCTATATAGCGCTATGCCTAGGCAGAGTATCACTATGTAGTGATATCTTACACTACATTCGACCTATATAGTGCTATGTCGTTTAGGGCCACGCTGCATGATGGGTACATCGTGAGGAAGTGGCTTGTATGGTAGGTAGTGGAGTTACCACTGCGGCTACAGTGAGCTGCAGCGTGCACCCATATTACATGTGTGTTCAACATCAATTGAGGAAGTATTAAGCGACGCGAAGCAAGATACGGTCATATTATCCGTGTCTGCGTCTTTGTTGACCGCAGGACTTGGTAGTCTTTTGCTTATAAGGCATCATTAGGATCTTCACTTGAGAATGTCATGAGACTATGGAACGGCTACCCTTGAGATGGGCTATCAACTTTCGGCATTTGTCTTGGGAAAAATTGCCCAGGTCTACGGCCTGGTCACTGACCCTTATCGAAATCTGTATTTTATTGTAAGTGCAATGGATATGGTATATATCTTCGTTGCTGTCTTTATCTGTAGAAGGTCACTGTGGTCTAGTGGTTAGTGTTGCTCACACCGAAGTTGTGTGAACTGATCAGGAGATCTCAGTGTTCGATCGGAGTCTGTGCTGCAGAGAATAAAGTGGTCCACTTATGTGATGCTTTTTGTGGGTGACCTGTAGTAGTGCTCCGGGGAAGTACAGTCTACTACTGTAGCATTACCCGAATCTACATAGCACTATATAGTACTTCGTAGTAGTACATAGTTGCCTCACATGCTCATCTAGAATGGGCTTAACTACCAAGCTACACGGTCTACCCTGGCTGTTTAGTGGTATATAGTGATCGGTAGTTTTGACTGATGCGTGCCTGTATTCCTTCGAATGGACTCATCCGGTGTGCATTCTGAAGTGTTTATTAGGCCATTTGTCGTTAGGATTAAATCAAGTTTGAGTGGCAAGCCGCAACGGTGAGGCTCGCCTTGCTTTGATTGAATTTCAGGTGCTCGGGTTGGTGCCGCAGTGTGTTTGTTGTACGATACAGTCGTTCCTCTCGCTGGTTTGGACGGTTGAGCTTGGCAGTTCCAGCTTGGTTGTCATTGAGCCATCCACTTGCGCTTCAGAAGTCTCGTCGGCCTAGTGGATTGTCAGAAATGGGCACGTCGAATCACGCCATGACTTACGATCCTCTCAACCTGTGATAAGATTCGTTGTTTTGGCTTCTTCTACATTCTCCTTGCGACCTGTAATCTGTTTGCAGATACAGTGAGAAATGGGGGGAGGAAAGATAAGTAAAATAAGCAACTACCTTGACCTTGGATTTCTGATGGACGGCCGCCTTCTTCTTCTTGCCTGCTTCCTTTTCCTTCTCATCAGCTTCGTCTGAGAAATCAACCTTAACACCGAGAGCATCGTGAAGTTTGTTAACGCCTGAACCCTGTGTGGGTCCCGTAAAACTCGACGTCAAAGAATGAGCGTATGAGGAAGTCGAAGACGCGGAGACATAGTCTCCTGATGATTTAGGTGTAGGTGGAGGGTGGCCATCAGTTGAGGATGGACGAGCGAGAACTGCAAATCGTACAGGATCATCCTTCCTGTGATTGAATAGTTGACGACTTGCTGGAGGGTCCCTCTGATGGGAAGTGGGGGTGTTACGGGGCGGAGATGAACTGCTTGTTGCATCAGAAATTGATTCAGGCTCAGTTGTGCATCTCATGGGGATGGGATCTGTGTTGGGATTGAATAATTTGCCCTGCTGGGTCTGTTTTATGTGATGGTGGTGACGAGGGGGGGTAGATATCTTGAGGCACCATGATAAATCTTCCGGGTCTGCCTCTGGACGGGACACAATGACATGAGGTGCAAGAAGAGTCTTACGTGGAGATGTTGCTGCGCGAGAGTGGCAGGAAGGAACTGGTGGCATCTTAGGATTTGAAAGTTGCAGACGAGATGAAGGCGTTCGCAGGGACGACTTGAACTAGATAAACAAAATAAAATTTTGTCAATGTGTTACATATGAAAAAGAAATAGAACATACACGGCATTTCTTCACTGGAAGGCAACCATGCGCTCTGCAAAATTGGTTGGCTGAGCGGGATCACGGTCCCTTGGCCTCCTTGAGGGCTTTGGCTCATCCATGACCTGTAGGCTGTAGCAGCTCAAGAGGCTTCAGAAATGGTGGTTGGGACGCGCTGCGGTGGGTTTTTGAGCTTTTCGTCAAGTTGTTGCATGAAGAAGAGAGCGTCTGAAAAGATACTCTGTGCGTCTTGCACTTGGGGCTATGCAGGGACGACAGGAACTGTTGATGGCTCCATGCTCCTCGTTTGTCCGGTCTCCATGCTTGGTGTAAGCCTTGAGTCTGAACGAGGAGGCCTTCCAGTCACTGGGAGACCTGTCATTGACCCAGGCACGTTCTCTAAGACCGGGTTCAACGAAGTAAGTGGAGAAAGCATCTGCAACTGGCCATGCTCGGACATGGAACGTGACATCAAGTCTTGATGTCCGCTGCTCATCGACTGCCTTCAGCATCGCATACAAACCATTATGCAACCCTGAAAACCCTTAATGATAATATATTCTTCAAAATACAAAAAGGAGGGTCACGCACTGAAGTCTGGAATACCGCATGAGATGCCTAAGCACAGATTCAGTGATACAGCTTTAATCAAGGGGGGAAAGACAGATCAATGCCGGCACCAGTGAGCACAACTACAAGGTTGTATTAGGGAAACTGCGTCGCGTCGGCAACGGTGTTATACTGAGGCAGTTTTTCCCTGAGATGAAGCCTTGTGTGTGACTCCTCCTGAGAGGTGCTGGATGTTGGTTGCCCAGTTAGAAAGACACGTTCGAGAATCACGAGGAAAACGAGTCAACGATTAAAGCTAGTCTAAGAAAAACAGAACGAGGAGCAAGACACTATGACAAGTATGGGTAGTAGACGAGAAGCAAACATGAGCAAGAATGGAGTGAAAAAGCAAGCGTCAATGATCATACAACAACAGGGACATCTGGAACATCATCACATTCTTGCTCTGCGATGATTCTGAGAAGTGCCTCATATTCTGGAGTCTCGGGAGTGAATCCACCGATGGCAGAGGTCAAAAGATCACTGGAGCCAGATGACGAAGAATCACCAGAGCTTAGGGCGCACATCAAGTCATACTCCATGTCCTTCTGTGAGGCTTGCCAACCTTCAGTGAAGTTAAGTCGCTCTTTCTTCC